>JAADXW010001059.1:0-12439 GCA_023337975.1 Phytopythium ostracodes
CCGCGCACTTGTTCAACGACAAGTACACGGCGTGCTCGACTGGCTCGCGATGCCTGCTTCCTGGTTCAAAGCCCCACTCATTTCTAGGGCTGCGGACCCCAGTAGCTTCAACACCGAGCAGCGAGTTCGTGCGCGCGAGGAGAATGAGCTGTTCTCCGCAGTAACGACATGCTCGTTCGTGTTCGTGGACGACCTCTCCATAGATGCGAGCAGCACTGCCGTCGTCGACGCAGACTCATCGGCCAGAACGGAGTTCCTGCGTTCGATACTGGACCACGGAGTCTGCTTCAGCTCTCAGCGCGGTGCGTTCCTGCCTGTTGACAAACGCGTCGGCGCGGCCATGAGGCTCAATGGCGGCGTGACGAGTGCCAGGAGAGCATTTCCGTCAGCAACGAGCCGCCTCCTGCGTCACTTCGTCGTGCTGCACACGCCCGAATACAGCCAGAAGGACTTGCTGAGCGTGTTTCGGGCCAAGTTCCACGCGCACTTTGGCTTTCTGTCCGGAGCGAGAGATAATGAAAAAGCGAGCGCGAGACGAAATGAGGCGTCATCAGCAGCATTGACTGCTGAAGAGGTGGTGCAGCGAGCCAGCGCCGACTGGATGTCGGAAGTATCAGCGGTGCGAGATACGCTTCGAGCGCAGAGCGTCGGTGGGACGGATGCACCATCGGAGTCAACTATTGCGCAAACCCTCACATTTAATTGGCACCACTTGAGCGTCGTCCTCGCTCGCACTCTGTCGTTCGCACGTGGACTGCCGTCTGCCTCCAAGCGCCAATGTCAGGATGGAGCAGCTTCTGCTGGCAGGCTGGCCGTCACTCTGGTGGAGCTGGGGCGACTCCACCAAAGCTGGCTCAGTGAGTTGCAGAACGTGTTTCTCGTCAACTGGCCACCTCCCGGAGTTGCTCTGCCATCATCCAGTGGAGGCGATCCACCCTCCGCGATCGCCTCAACATCCTCCAGTGCAGATGAGCTCGACACCGTCAGCAAAAGGCTCTGGGCGATCGTCCGCCTCTTGAGCGAGAAGTACTTTAGCGCGGCGCTGCAGGACGAGCGAACGCTGCCGGTATCCATCGCGTCCGCGTACTTTTCGCTGCGACTTACGGATAGTCACGCCCAGGCGCCGTTGTTGCAGGCGACGCACACCACAGAGCTTCGAGACTTGCTGACGGCGCTGGCCTCGTTGGCGCCATCCGTTGGCGCTCTCGCCCGCTCAACGCGTGGGTCAGTCGTCACGTCAACGACACCACACTCATCATCAAAGCCGGTAGAATCAGCGTCTTCGCTGGTGCCTGATCAGCGCCAGCCAGTAGCGGAGAGAATCGTGAGCATGCTGATCGAGATGGCGCGCACGGCTCAAGCAACCGAAAGCAGCTCTTCACCCTGCAGACTCAACGCATCTCAGCGTCACGGACATGAAGTTTCTTCACTGCCTGGCGATCTCGAGTTGCGTCTGCTGCTCAGCAGTCCAGTGCTACTGACACAGAGCTTGCATATCATTCACGCACTGGGGCAAAACACGCCACAGTCGCCGCTGCTAGTGATGTCCACACGCTATGGTCTCCTGATGGCGCGTCGCTTGGCTACTTTTGCGTGCAATCTCCACGGATTTCAAGTTCAGCGAGTCGGTGGAGCGCCATCGATGACAGAGAAGCGGGACCCACGCGGCATCGACGTGACTTCGACTCTGGCTGGAGGTAATGGCAGCGGCATGCGCGCCCTGCTTGTTGATGTGCTGTTTGCCGTCGGCGTCCGACAGAAGCGTATTGCGCTCTGGCTCGACTGGCAAGACCTCTTACCCGCGGATGCTGATCAAGACACGGCCACAAGCAACAGCAATCATACCGAAGACTGCGGTGATGCGGCCACGGACACGACACAGGTCAACGATGCGTCATCGCTGCTGCTTGCGCTGGTAGAGGAGATTTGTCTGGGTCAAATTCCAACGCTGGTACTCGATCAAGGGTACCTGTCGAGCGGCGTCGCCTTAAGAGACGCCATTCTCATGGGCTGCATCCAGGGAAAGCGCAAGATGGAAATCGCGACCGAGGCAGAACTACTGCGCGATTTTTGCGCGCGCATCCAGCGGAACCTGCGTATCTGTGTATTCGACACCGGATCCGCAACGAGCGGACGTGAAGCGCCCAGCCCATCAGCTTCTTCGACGCCACGAGAGCGTCACAAGAAAGCTGGAGCGCGCATTGACACCTTACGATCCTGGATGCGTTCAAGAGCGTCGTGCGTCTGGCTCCCACTCGACATAAGAACCCATCAGGTCGATTGCATCACGGCGGCGATGACGAAACAAGCGGCTGCGCTTATGGCGTCATTATTGGACGATGTTGAGGAGACCGGTGCATCTTCGTCGGTGGCATTACCTCGGCATGCGCTGGATGTGTCGCCTGATGTCTTCACTGCTCTCCATCGGCACGCCATGTCGTTCGCTACTCCTCCTGATCACAATGGCTCGCCTGTGACGGTTGCTCCCGAGCACTCGATCGAGTACTTCCTATCGTTCATGATGAACCTGTTTGCGCAGTGGCGGCGTATTGTTGAGCGAGAAACCAGCATCGTCACACGATACCGACATGCTATCGAGCGGTTTGAGGTGCTGACGAAGGAGTTGCTCCCGCGAGTTGCTGCAAGACGAGTTGTGCTTGACAAGAGCATCTGGGAGCTGTCGGAGGGAGCAGATTGCGCAGACACTGACGATAGCGCAGCCGCTTGTTCGGCGGTGCAGGCTAAAAGCGAACCAGAAGAAGGTGGTGCGCGCGATGAGACACTTTCAGTCGCCGAGGCGCTGGCCCAGTGTGGATATAATGCCTGGTGTCGACGCACAGAGCGCGAAGAACGTGGCCTGATGCGGTGCGAACTCGAGGTGGAGCGCCAGGCATTAACGTTGTTTACGGCTCAATGGCAACAGGCGCTGCCCCGTGCGAAAGCGTTGATGGTGAGGTGGCAGCGAGCCGTGGAGGTGCGAGATGCCGTGGACTTCTGGCACAAGCGCTTAGGCGAGACGGTTTTCCATGTCGTGGGTGTGACCTACTCGTTCCTTTGGTCACTCGAGAGTGATCCCAGCGGCGATCACCTCAACAACTCGTGCATGGCCGGCGTCAAGCAGATTCTGAGCGAAAGTGGGCTTTGCCAGCTTGGAAATTTGCCACCAGCACTCCGCGAGGATTACTCTTTTCCGAGTGAACATACCGGTGACGACATGACAAGTGACGGCGACGAACATTCTCTGGGCAGCGACGACAGCGACGCTGTGACACGGTGCCTGGCGAATCTCCTGATGACCGCTGAGCTGCCGTTGTTGCGCCACGGGCGTTTGCTTCAGGCCCTCCGAGCGAGTGATGCTGTAGTCGACCGCATGCCAGTATTAGTGGACCCGACGGGCATTCTCCAGCGCTTGTTTGTGCGCTGCTTCTCTGGCCAGACGCTTGTCGGAGTGGTGACGAACGACGCAGGGCGGATCAGAGGGAGTCCTTTGCGTGTCGGCCGCGGAGAACCATCGGCACCAGTGGGCAGCGGCTCCCACTCCCACTATCAGCACAACTTAGGCCCCGCTTCAGCAGTAATCCTGTCAAGCAACGCACCGGACCTTCAGAATCAGCTTGCTGATGCGCAACGGCGCAATATACCCGTGCTGCTTCTGGATTTTCACCCAAGCGACCAGATCTGCGCGGTTCTGTCGCCTTTCCTTGACACCATCAAGCGCAGGAAGAGTTCGAAAGCGCAGCAGACATCGATGTCCCAGCCCTACGGTCTACTGGAGCGCCTCGTGGTCGAGTCGTACCACGCTCAGGCCGCAGATCGCAACTCACGGCGCTCGAATCGACGCACGGCCTCCGTCACGATCGGATCGGCGACGGCTGCAATCGGTGGCAGTGCTGTTTCTCGCCCGTCGATTGCACTAAGCGCTACGGCGATGGCTGCTTCTGGCGCGGCTACTTCATCGAGAGGCCGTCGCAACAGCATTGACCGAAGGGTGGACCATGTTGTTGCCCTAGCGGCGATGCTGGGCCAGCAAAACCAAGAAACGATCCCCAAAGAGGTCGACAGCCGTCGAGAACTTGTTCCGGGGCGAGAACGAGACGCTCGAGCGCCACGACACGGAAAGCTTGAGTTCCAGATCGTTGCGGTAGCCTCCGCCGCCGTTGACTTGTCGACGCAGCACCAGCGATCGCACGAGTATGCGTTCTACGCGCTGCACGTGGGCGCGCACGCTCTTGGTCGCGACTTTTTCCCGCGCCTGTGGATGGCGTACGCTGACAGCGATGGAGAACCAAAGCAGCGCGCGGTCCGAGAGGCTGAACAATTGGTCGCGGACTGCTGTGTATACGTCGCTGAATGGCGGGACAAGTTGCGGGCGTCTATTGGCAGCAAAACGAGCATCCGACGGAGCAGACTCATGAAGCACGACGCGCTCTTGCCGCTGGCGTCGACTGCATCAACACTAAAATATTATCAGCACGTGTGCGACGCTCTCATGGCTCTTGATCAGCAAGAGCGCCGACTCGCGCTGAGCTGTGAGCAGTTGGAGCGGAAGAGGGCAGCGTTCGACGATGCGCTTGCGGCTTATGGCACAGCATGCATGCGTTTGGCGAGCCTCGGTCGCTATATCTCCGTCTTGCCCGCGTTACTACCCGCCTCCATGTCGACGCTGTACAAGCGGAGCTACCGCTGGCTCGAGTACCGCGTGATCGAAGAGCTCTCAATGGCCGCAGCAGGCGACATGTCCGTGGGATTCGTCGAAGGTCGAGGCAACGTCGGTGACGGAAGAGCGGCAAAGGCTGAGATCGACGCCGCAGTGGTCGCGCAGTCCATTGCCACGAATGTCGGTGAAGATTTGATTTCGCAGTCGCACCGGCGACTGCTACAGTTTTTGGAGGCCGTCGAGCGAGCTGCTACGCTCGCCGCTTCGACCGACAGTGATGTTGCCTCCATGAGCGAGAATCGCCATCAGATGGAAAGGTCACTGGACCCGTTGTTCCTTTGGCAAGCGCTATCATGGCTGAGCAGCAGTGAGCTTCCATGGGCGGCTGGACAAGGCACTGCTACTGTTCCGCCTGTTGAGCAGCAAACCGGACAGCTTTCGCGTCAACCTTCGGCTACTGCGGCTACGTCGGGCGTCAGCTCACTTGTGGAGCGGTTCCGGCGTAAGGTGCGACTTGGAGCGTTGCTGATGGACTGCTTCTCTGACAATTCTCGCGGTGCTCAGCCTCAGAAAGGCTCGCTACCGCGACATGGGCGCGGACAGCCCACGCCAAGTGCGGCAAATGCGTTGGCATCGGGGCTAACAGGCGCCTCCTTTTCGTCGTCTCTCGTTGTGTCGCAAGACGCGAGACAACGCCGCCGTTCCTTTCCTAGCAACTCTGTTGACGGCAATTCCTTTGCGGTAAACGCAGCTGATACCAGCGAAAAGGACGTGTTTGCCGAGCTAGAGAGCACGTTGTCGGCGCTCTTCACGGTAGTCGAAGGCTTTTGGACCGACTGGAAGGCCGCCAAGGTGCAACGACGGCGTGAAGCCGAGCGACTCCTCGCTGCGTATGGTATTCGCCGAGCACGTTGGGCATCACTACGGCAACTGGAGATAACGACTGCAGCCACCGCAGCTGTCGTCTCCGCAGGGTCTTCGGCTGCGTCCAATGCCTCTACGAGCAGCAACAATACTATTCGTGTCAAGAGTCTAGCGGAGGTGCTGGCTGATTTCAACTTGTACGCTCAGCAGAAATTGGCTACTGAGAGCGATAGCGGCGGAGATGGCGGCCGTGACTCCATCGCAGACTCGCTCGCCAAGCTGGTTCTCTCGTATGCCTTCTTCCCAGACCAACTGGAAGAGACGATTGAAGGCTGGTGTGCACTGGTCGCGTCCTCGCATCGCTCTCGCCGCCTCCATCGACAGTCCAGCAGCAGCAATGGCCAAGAAACCGTCGTCCCTGATAAGGACCAAGGTCCTGACACGCCGAAAACCATGAAGCGGGAGAGTTCTGCGCGCCTAGTCGACTTTGGAATGCCTAGTCCGGCGTTGGTGGCCCTCGTTACCGACGTTTCCCCGAGTTCAAGTCGGTCGTCGGCGTCGGGGAAAGCGACTAAGTCGCCTCTGGTCCTCCTGCCCAAATGCCTGCTTGTGTTTTCGCCATCCACCGACCAAGCAGCCCAGCGACGCGCTCAAAAGTGGCTGAAATCGATGCCTACCAGTCCACAGGCCCCGCACATCCTCACCTGGTGGCGATCAGGTCGCAAGACGCTGGCAAACGATGAAGATTCGACCTCGCGCTACTACTATGATCAGCTCGTTGCGCTCGTCACCTCGACATTACCAGCTGCAGCATCGGGATCCAAGCAGGGACGGCGCTTCTTTGCTGTTCACCTGCTGGACCCCACGCACTTTGACGCTGTCGTGGCGATGATATCGCGTGCCGTCAACGATCACGCGCTGCTCGCCGTTCCAGAGTGGGTCGCGCTCTGCTCGTTAAGCGTAGCCACGCAAGTCACGAGCTGCAAACTCCCGCTGCTTCCCCGCGTGTTCGTGGACTCGCCCAGTACAAGCACCGTGCTTGCGTCTACCAATGTGAGGCGACCGACCTTGCTTGCTTCAGCCTTGCCGCCGGACTCGTCGATCGATGGGCACGACGCAGAGACAATCACGGAGCACTTAGGGTGGCTGCAGAACGGTCTCGCCGCCTGCGATAAAGTCGAGCATGAACTGGCGCGAGTGGCTCTGATGCGCTGCCTCTTGCCTCGCGCTCGATGCCACAATGACGAGGAAGGCGATGAAGATGATCGGCAACTCGATGGGCGAGACCCTGTTGTTGATTTGGAAGCAGCACCGGAGCGACTGTCGCCGACGTCTGCGCTCTTGCAGTCGTCCGCAGCGTTGTCGTGTGATCTGGCTTCGGATATTGCGGTCACTCGCCACTCCATTTTGTCCATGGTGCGGGAGAGCTGTACCATGACGGTTAGTACCGAGACAACGTCGCTGCCTCAAGGCGCATGCAGTCACGTCATCGAGCGCGTCGCGATCCTGTTTGACCATCTAAAGCAAGCTGCCGACGCGCTGGACGCGGTCGTGCTGGCTCCTTCTGCATCATCGCCTTCGCCAGGCCCGCTGCTCTTCCCGTGGCGTTCGTTAGAGTGCGAGGTGGAGATGCAGAACGCGTTCTTCCGCGCGCTCGACGGCCATTTGCATGGGTTCCTCTCGCCGGCTTCACCTCGCACTGATCCGACCCATCTGACAATCGCCGCGTGCCTTGCGCGTGGCGTAGTGCCTCTGCCGTGGGTCTCGTCAGCTCTCGACCACGCAAGAAGAGCGTCTCCTGACTCCAGTTCACTTCCTTGCTGGCCACTGGCGCAGGTGGCAGCCGCTCAGCTTGCGCTATTGCTGGCGTATCGCTTCGCGATGCTCGCAGACTGGCTGTCGTCTGCGCGTCGCCGGCGACTGACGCGCACGCTGGATCTTGCGGGTATGCACGATGCGCGTGGCTTGCTGCGCGGCCTTAAGCGGCACTTCGCCCAGAGCTCGAGCGTCTCGATCCGCGACGTGACACTCGCGTTAGTCCAGGATGAAGGCGACGGCGATGACGATGGCGTTCAGGGCGAGGATGAAGGTCACTCTGGGTTGGGCGCAGCTATTCGACAGCGTCGCAGCGACGGCAACGTGTTGGTCGTGGGAATGCGTGTGGAAGGCGTCGTGCTGGTGGAATTGAAGCGGCGGAGCTCGCGGAATGAGGCAGTGGAGATTTCCACGGCCACGGTGGTCGCGTTCCATTCGCTGCCTCCGTGTTGTCTGGTGTGTCGACTAAAGTCGACCGATAAGGACGCCAGCAGCAGCGATGATGGCGGCCAAGACACCGCAGAGAAGTCGACGGGGAGCGGGACGACAACCCGTCGCGTACCTCTCGTAGTGCTCGCGTCACTCTCCCCTTTTCACTCGCAATCGAAAGCCCACTCAAGGTCAGCATCAACAGCAAGTGACGAGCGACTCGACTGGGTGGAGCTCGCGCTTGACCTGAGTGCCGTCGGCGTCACTCTTCAGCAACAGCAAAGGTTTGATCGAGATGAGCTTACCGACGACCGAGACAGCGACAGAGTCGGCTTGGCGCTCGGTGTGCCGCTCTTCGCCACTGATGACGACACGTCCTCCACCTCATAAGACATCACAAGTGCCAAATTGCCGAATCTACCTCAGTGTAGCAAGCAACCAAGCGCATTAACGCGAATTTGTTGTGTATGAAAGCGTTCTTGACCGTCCTGCTCGCTCTAAAAGCCTGTCCATCATCAGCTCGAGTCCTCGTCACTCGGGTCGAACTCGGGGTCCTGATAGCTGCTATCGGCCCCTGCTGCGCCCCCGTTCCTCCCTCCGCCTCCGAACCTCCGCGTGGCCTGCCGCGCCTTGGCCTGCAGCAAAGTGTGGCCGACCACGCCGATCCGCAGCTCGAACTGCTTGATCTCGGCCGCCAGCGACTTGAGCGCCTCCTTGATGCGCACGAGCGGCGACGTGTCCGTCATCTTGGCGCCGCGCGTGTCCAGCTCGGCCTTGGCCGCCCGCAGCTGCTCGCTCACCGCTGCGAGCTCGCGCGTCATGGCGTCCACGCGGTCTCCGCCTTCCTTGTTGCGCTCGGCAGCGCGGTTGAGCTGTTCGCGCAGCTCGCGGCACTCGAGTCGCCGGTTCTCGAAGAACTGATTGGACAACTTGTCCTCTCCGCTCACGAGTCTCGCCGATGCCTGCGCTAGCTGCGTGTTGATGGTGCGGAGCTGCGTCGTCGCCGTCGGACGCAGCGCCGCCACCACGTCGGCGTGCGTTCGCGTGCGCTCCAAGTGGCTGTGCCATTCCTTGGTGGTCACGGGGCCGCTGCCGTCCACGATCGCAGACGCGGCGGACGGCTTGGACGCCGACGACGCGAGGCCGGCTGTGCGGGCTCGCAGCTTCGGGCCCACGCGCTCGAGCTCCGTCCGCCACAGCAGCGGGTCCACCTCGCTCAGGATCATCTGGTTCGTGGACGCCTCGAGCGGGTCCTCCTCCGCCGCCTTCTTGCCCAGTTGGACCACGTCGCTGTACATGAGCTCGTCCGCGTCGTCGTCGGCGGCGGCGGCGTGCGCGTGCGGCCCGTCCTCATCCGCGTCCGCGTCGACGACTTCAGCCTCGTCGTCCACCTCCGCCTCGTCCGCGAAGTCTTCCTTGGGGTATGCCGGTCGCGGCCAGGCCACGATGCCCTTGGCCGCCAACGCACGGTCGGCTAGGAAGTCGAGCGCGGCACAGCACGCCTCGCCTGCGCCGGAGCGCAGCCGCGCGGCCGGGAAGTCGAGCGGGAAGCCCAGCGCCTTTAGCGCCAGGATGAGCTTGTTGACGCTTGTGCCCGGGTCGTCGTACTTGTCCACGGACAGCTCGTGGCCGCTCAGCCGCAGCAGGAAGCCCGCCAGGTCCAAGAACGACTTGAACTGCGCGCTGTAACCTCCGTTAGTCGGGCGGAACGAGACGCGAGAAAGCGAAACGAGGTAGGTAGTGTACGGTACCTGGCGTTGCTGGTGGACGGGAAGGCGAACTGCGTCTCCGAGTAGGGCGAGAAGCTCTTCTTCTTGCCGCCGAGCTCCTTGTCGTACTCGAGCACGCGCAGCTTCTCCAATACGTTCCCCATGAGCGTCACGCTCACGTCCTGACGCGTCGCCAGTCACAACCATGAGTCAGTAAGTAGGGCGATGTGCAATGGAGACACGAGTGACTGCCGCCACCCACGTACGTCGCGCGCTACGTCCACCTTGGGTTCCCCGCCGGCCGCCACCTCCTCGCCCTCGTCTGCCATGAAGAAGCTCCAAGCCGACTCAACTTGAACTGCTGATGCTGATGCTGCTGTTGGAGTTTGGACCCTGGGAGCGACGCGCTGAAACCGAGTAAATCGCTGCGCCTCTTCAAGATCGCGAGCGAAACGACTGCTCCACAGTGTACTGAAGAACATACTCGCGCCTCCATTCGCAATCCAGATTATATATCCGCACGCCGCCGTGGCGCTCTGCCTAGTGTATAAAGCCTACCGACTCGCCTGGCTTCCTCTTTCTGCGAGGAGCTCCTCCGCTAATAACCAAAACCCTCCGACATCCATCCGTCCATCCATCCTTCACCTACACTACTTGATTTCCTAACACGCTACTTGCTCATTCGCTCTTGGCGGCCTCGCTGGAGCCGCCAGACGCGGCCGTCGGCGACGGGAGCGGCGCCATGCCCGTCGGCCACACGAACTCGCCGTTCACCAAACCGACCAGCGGCGTGCGCGGCGTCTCGCCGCCGTCATCATCCGCGCCGCCGCCCGGCGTGCTGTTCCCGCCCTTGCGGAGGTACTTGCGCGCGCGCCAGACGCGGCAGTGGCTCTTCCAGCGGATCTTGACGGCGTCCTCCGTGCGTCCGGGCAGCATGGCGGCGATGACCGACCAGCGGTTGCCCAGCCGCGCCTGCGCCTCCAGGATGATGCGGTCCTCCTCGGGCGTGTACGCGCCGCGCACGATGCTCGGGTCCAGGTGGTTGTGCCACCGCTCGCGGCACTGCTTGGACGTCCTGCCGGGGATCTTGGCCGCCACCTCGCCCCAGTTCTTCTGCTCCGTCGCCACCAGCCGGCGCAACAGCTCGTCCTCGTGCGGAGACCAGTGGCCCTTAACCAGGCCGGGCGCCAGCACCTTGGTCCATCGCTGCAGGCACTGCGTGTGGTTGCGACCGGGCACTTGCGCCGCGATGGCCTTCCAGTTCTTCTCGCGGTGGCTCTCGACCGCCTGGCGGAGCGCCTCATCCTCTTCCTTCGTCCACCGCCGCGGCGTCGCCTTGCGCGCGGCGGACGGCAGAGTAGCCCCGTCAGACGTCGTGGGCGTCGTGGGCGCCGCGCTGCCCGTCGGCGTCGCGCTGTCCAGCTGCACCTGGAACGTCCGACCGTTCGGCAGGTGGAACGTGGCCGTGGGCGTGCCCGTAGGGATGGAACCGGTCGTCGTCACCACGTTGCTTGGCGTCGTCGTCGTGATGGCCGTGTGCACCGCCGAGCTCAAGTGCTTGGACGTGAGGCTCTTGCGCTTCTGATGTACTGGCGACTGGCGGTTGTTGGTGCTGTTGACCGCAGGAATAGCGTTGGTAGCGGCCGGATTGCCGCCGTTGGGGGCGAACGGACGGTAGAAGACGGGGGTGAGCGACGTGGGCGAACCTTCGGGCACGACGTGAGGGCCGGCCGCAAAGTCCATGGACCGGATAGCTAGAGTCGACGCCTGTTCATTGTCGGAGGTCTGTCGGGTCGCCTCTGCTTGCTGCAGGTGCTGTTGCTGGTACTCTGCGCCAGGCATCGGCGCGTAGTGGAACGTGTTAGTCGGCGCGGCATGTTGTCCATTGCTCGTCGACGGAGATGAGAGCGGGGCGAGCGACACGCGGCGAGAAAACAGACTCGGGAGCGCCGATGCGCCCGGCGTGGCGACTGGCGTCCCGACCGCGCGAGAAGACAGCGCGCCTGAGGGCGAGAACAGCTCCGGCGCGTGGAAGAGCGTCGGCGGCGGCGCCGTGATCGTCAGCGGCGTGGGGGCCGCGCTGGACGGGAAGGACGCGAACGAAAGCCCCGCGCTAGTGCTCGTGCCCGTCATGACGGCGCTGCTAGTGCTGGCAGAAGACGACGCCGTGGGCTTGCTGTCCTTGACAATCTCCATGGGCGCCGACGTCGAGCCAGCAGAAGACATGCGGCGCAGCCCCGTGAGCGCCTCGGCCGCTGCCTCCTCGTGCTCGGAGGCTCTGTTCCCGCCCACATCTTCGTCGTCTTCCTCCTGCTTCTCACTAGCTTGTTCAAATGCCGAGGTGTCTCTCTTCTGTTGAGTTGACGACGACGTGTCCGTAGGAATGTCGTCCAGCAGCGACTGCACCGCGCGCTGCAGCGTCGACAGCACCGCGAGCGACGAGCCGTCCACGTCGGTAGTAACACTTGATCTGCCCGTCAGCAGCGTGCGCAGCTTGTCCGCAGCGGTGCGCGCGTCCTGCTGCTGTAGAGCGCCGCGAAGGTCCACGGCACCCGCATACTGGCGCTGCATGTCCTCCAGCCACTCGCTGGTGGCGCCGGCCAGCGCACCGCTCGACAGCGCGTACTGGATGAGCATCTGCCCCACGTCCAGCGCCAGCGCTGCTCGCCCGATAAGAAGCGGCAACAAGATCGCGTTAGCTAACGGTTCCGACATGGAACAAGACAACGAACAAGACGAAGAAGGACGCACCCATGTGGAAGGTGGTCGCGGTCGCGCGGTGCGTCTCGCGCACGTGGGTCAGCAGGTGGTCGAGCGTGGACGCCGCGAAGCTGCAGAGCGAGCAGCGCGAGGCCGGGTACGCGGGCTCGGGCGCCGTCTTGCGCTTCTTGGCGGCGCGCGCCATGTCGGCGGCCGCGGGTGGCGACAACGACGACGACGGCGCCATCACTACGGTCTCTCTCTC
>JAADXW010001060.1:0-12417 GCA_023337975.1 Phytopythium ostracodes
CCGTAGACCATGGTGTCATCGTCGCTTACGCTTGAGCTTTCTATACCACCTTAGTTCTCCGCGCATTCGTCGTCCTCAGCGCCGTCACCAGCCACGGACGAGCGCGCGTTACGACGCTTGTGCAACTTGCTCATGCGCTGTACGCGGGCTCTATCTTCGTTGTCGTCGCCCTCGTCCTCGTCCTTCTGGGGTCTTCGCAGGCGCTTCACGGGGCCTAAGGCGCTGGCGGAGCTTGTGGGCATGCTGGCGGAATCGGAAATGAATGAGTGAGTGGAGCGGGCGGAGTGGAAGGGAATGATTGCTGCTCGTGATTGTGTGATCAGCGCTGGACCTCTTCGTTTTTTTTTCTTGCATTTATTTTTTTTTTTCAAATTTGTATCCTGAACGCTTGAACAGGATGTCCTGGGCGCATCCTGGATGTGAATGCACCTGCCACTTGAAAATTACCTTGGACAGTAGGCTCTTTTTTCTTTTCTTTCCGCGTGGAAGAAAAGCGGCCTTCAGTACTGGGACAGGATATTGGGACAGCGTACACTAAACGACTTGGAAAGTGTATGACACGAGTATCCAGAGGACTACGCTCAGGTCTCTGGAAAAAATACCTTGTTTTGGTTATACAGTCTACCCTCCCTTCCTACGAGCGTGGCACTTATAGAAAATTCAACAATTTTATATCTTCATCGAGGTAACTGTGACTATGTTAATAGCTTATAACTTGGTAAAAGTTTTATAAAGTTTTAAAGGATACGATAAGGTTATAGTCGTAAAAAACAGACCGTGGTGGATGATCAATGCAAATGCACTGGAAATTTGCCAATAATGTGTTTCGGTAAATAGAATCCAAAGTGCGTTGATGATGCCCTGATGGGCGTAATCAGCGGGTAGGGGTCACAATAGAAAACGCTAACCTTATTTCAGTACACAATACAGTTCAACTTCAACGGGTTCAGTACTCTCCTCAGTGTTACGTTACCACGCTCACGGTATGACACGGCACGGCACACGCCGCTTCCTGTACACATCATATCGAATCTCTCACTGCTCCATGGAGGGCGACGGGGGCGGCGACGGGCAGGCGTCCACCACCTCGGAGAGCATGGCGTTGCCGACGTGCTTGAGCGAGTCGCGCGAGCGCTTCATCTCGCGGTCGGACACGTCAAAGCCCGGCCGCCGGATGCGGAAGCACGTCCAGCGCGTCAGCACCACGACATTCTCATTGCATCGGCCTGGCTTTGGGTGCGACGAGACCTGCACGGAGAAGGTGATGTCTTGGCGCAGCCGCGACGCGTTGTACGGGTACATGCCGTCATCACTGACGTAGTTGCACGCGGTGACGCCGACGAGCTTGCCGGCGAGGTCCCCGCCGTAGCGCTTCCCATCGTTCTGGTACTCTGCGAAGGTCGCGTTGTTCGTGTCGATCTTGAGCTGGTCGCTCATGGACGTCACGAGGCGGTGCTGCGCGACCGTGCTATTCCAGCTCACGTCCTCGTTCTCGCGCAGCGTCACGTTGCCCACGAGCGCCGAGATGGCCAGCTCCAGATTGTACGTGAACTTGAGCACAGCGTCGAACGCCTGCTTGACGCTGCGCGCGGTAGGGATCGGCATCACGTCAAAGCGCACGAGACAGTGGTCGCCGTTCTCGGCCACGAACCGCTGCATATCGCAGAACTCGGCCGTGCGGCTCATGAGCCGCTGCCGCTGCCGCTCCCGGAGGAACCACACCGCCACTTGGAGCCGCTGCGGTTTGAGACGCAGCAGCTTGGCGTATCGCTCTTCCGGGTCCGAGCCGAGGCAGATCGTCGGCTCGTACTTGCTGTGGTCGTGTGCGCGCTGTCACCATCAGTATGCAGTCAATGGGCGAGGACTAAAGCGACATCCACCACGGGACCACCTGCCCCGCCATCCATGCACGCACCAGGAACTCGGAGACGAAGGACATGGTGTTGGCGAACGCGACGCGCATGGTCTGGCTGAACAGCTCGTGGACCGCCACTTCCTCTCGCTGCCGCTTGACGCGCCCGCGCCACGCCTCGTCCTGCAGCTGCGCCTTGAGCTCCTCCAGCTCGAGCTCGAGCTCCTTCTTCTCCTCCTGCGCGCCAGAGCAACCACCAGGCGTCAGTTGTTACCCGCAAAGTGCAAGAGCGATCATTCGTGTTTTTTACCTTGCGCCGGTAGTAGGTGCGCGCCTTGAGTGCCAGCTCGTTCTCCGCCTTGCTCGGCGGCGGGATCACGATCACCAAGTCTTCCGTTACGTCGTCCCAAACCGCGTGCAGCATGCTGGGCGACGCTGGTGGGGTGGCGCTGTCGCCACCGGTAGCTGGCGACTCGCTCGCTCATGGCATCGACTCGACACTTTGAGGCGACGAGGACGCCGCTGGGTCGACGGAGCGCTGCATGGTCGGTCAAAAGCAGTCCTTCGTCGCCGTCCTTGTGCTCTTCTTCTCCTCCTTCTTTTGAGCTGTGAATCACGCGAGAAGGCCGCAGGACAAAAGTGCGGTGGGTGGAGCGAGGAGATGGTGCTGCTGTCAGCCGTTCGCTCTCTTTCACGCACACTTGAATCGCCGTACCGTTGCGATTAGCGCCCAGCCTCCTCACACGTTGTCGAGAGACAGCAGACTGATGTGATGTGTACGCCTGAAGAACATATCACGTATCACACAGCTGTCTGCTGTCGATAGGAATGCTTTTCCGCCAAGCGGTCAAGCAGGAATAGCGTCGCTCTGAGCGAAGTCGGTCGCCTCCATCTCAACTGATGTCCTACTCGTAAAGCCGCTTCATTCACTGTTGTAGTAGACAGCCCGTGCTGCTGTGTAGTGTCTGACG
The DNA here is from genome assembly GCA_023337975.1 of Phytopythium ostracodes. Taxonomy (NCBI): domain Eukaryota; phylum Oomycota; class Peronosporomycetes; order Pythiales; family Pythiaceae; genus Phytopythium; species Phytopythium ostracodes. Next base: position 2,824 of record JAADXW010001060.1, read on the forward strand.
CAACGCAAAGCCGCTCGGTAAAATACACGTTGATATTCATAATCCAAAGCTCCACACCACACTCGACAACTTAAGAAGACGGCGCGCTGCGAGAGGAGCCCGATGAGGCGCAGGCGGCGCGCACCTCGGCCAGCATGGCGTTGCCGACCTGCTCGAGCGAGTCGCGCACCCGCTCGAGTTCCTCTTCCGACACGTAGAACTCGGGCTTCCGGATGCGGAAGCACGTCCACCGACTCACGACGACCACGCTGTCGTTGTCCGGGCCGCTGCCTCCGCTATTAGGACGCTGTCGATCGCCGGTGCGGCCTCTGTCTGCGCGCGGGTACGACGTGACGAGCACGAAGAAGGTGATGTCTTGCCGAAGCCGCGCCGGGTTGTACGGGTAGAGTCCGTCCTCGTTGACGAAGTTGCAGGCGGCGACGCCGACCTCCTTGCCGGCGAGTCCGCCGCCCCAGCCGCCCGACCCGCCGCGCCAAATGTTGCCGCTGTCCGGCTGATACTCGGCGAAGGTCACGTTGTTCGTGTCGATCTCTAGCATTTCACCGATGGAAGTTACCAGGCGGTGCTGTGCGACAGTGCTGTTCCAACTCACATCCTCGTTCTGGCGCAACGTGATGTTGCCCATGAGCGCCGAGATCGCGATCTCGAGGTTGTATGTGAACTTGAGCACGGCGTCGAACGCCTGCTTAACGCTTCGCGCGCCGCGGATCGGCGCAATGTCGAAGCGGGTCATGCAGTGGTCGCCGTTTTCAGCCACGAACTTTTGCATATCGCAGAACTCGGCCGTGCGGCTCATGAACCGCTGCCGCTCCGTGAGGAATCCGAGCGCTTCCTCGAGTCGCTGCGGCTTGAGGCGCAGCAGCTTCTCGTGCCGCTCCTCCGGGTCCGTGCCCAGGCAGATCGTCGGCTCGTACTTGCTGTGATCGTGGGCGCGCTGCGGTGGGTCAGAAACACAGGTCAGAATGATCGACGCAGTGGAGAATCGCACGGACAAAGGATAGCTTCCGCGACCAGGTTAGCATCGCGACGTACAAGGAACTCGTTGAGGTGGGACATGGTGTTGGCGAATGAAATGCGCTGGGTGCGGATGGCGAAGCGCATGGCCTGGTTGTGCTGCTCGCGCATGGCCACCTCCTCCCGCTGGCGCTTGACTCGCTGCCGTCGCGCGTAGTACTGCAGCTGCGACTCCAGTCCCTTCACCTCGCGCTCCAGCTCCTCTTTCTCTTCCTGCCAACACGAACGTGACAATGACCGTCAGTGATCAATCGAAGGCGACCCATCGTCATAGTCCTTCTCACCTTGCGCCGGTAGTACGTGCGTGTCTTGAGCGCCGATTCACCGCTCTTCTTGCCGTGCGGTGCGACCACGAGCATGGACTCGTCCAGGACGCCGCCCCAGATCGTGCGCGGCGCGATAAACGACGGCGAAGGAGCGTGTGAAGAAGATGCTGGAGGGTGGAGCGGGGGCGTGTGGGCCGGCAGCGTGGGTTTGGGCGGCTCGCGCGGCGGCAGGAGCGACGTCAGCGGCACGTATTCGACGCCCAGCGGCGACTCGGACTGCGTGAGCGACAGCGGCGTGGGCGTCACCGTCGGCTCGGGCGCCGCCTCGTTCTGTTCCTCACTCGTCGCGTCTCCTCGCGAAAACGCCGACGCAGGTGGCGCCACGGCGGCGCTAGGGGCCCCGCGCTTCATCGTGACGTTCGATCAGGAGGTGGTGCGCACGGACAGCGGCTCTGGGGAGGCCCTTGAGGCGCTGGGGACGCGGGAGACGAGCGCGAAATTCGCAGTAGAAGTCACAGATGCGGGGCTCGGCTGGCGTGTTGAATAACGTATCACTTGTTGAGTGGCATGGAATACAGTCCTGCATCTCTAATTCGACACTGTGGTACGTATTGAATATATAAGGTGAATTATTCGTTGTGCAGAACACAAATTCTTGAAAGTAAACGACAAAAAATATAAGAATTATTGTTTAGTACGGGTAACGTGGTTTGACAGGTGTCGAACTAGCGGTGCAGGATTGTATAAAGAAGACAGGGCAGGAACGGGGGGGGACTACTGTTAAGGGGATTTGGGAGTGGTATTGGCAACATTTAGATTATTGTTCACGAATCGTAAAACGCTACAATTTGCGTGTAAAATATCTACAGAATATTGTAAAACTGATCATCCGAAGATATTTATTCGCAAAATGTAGCGCTTTCCGTTTAGATTACTCGAAGCGTTGACTGCGTCACTTCAGGTTTGGGTTGAAACAGTGCTTAGGTCTTGAGTTAACATACTGCAGCACAGTCCCACTTTTAGAGGAACAGTTTGTTTTGTTTCAAACAAAGACGAATGATGTCCATGTTCGACGACACCGGTCTATTTACGTGATTCAAAACCGTCATCACAACCATGTTTAAGGTTGCACTAGGCGGTACTATGGCGCACGGCAGAGAGCAAGGCCTCGTCGACGAGCGCGACGCCGCTGAGCACGCGGTCGGCGATGGCGGGCGGCATGTGGACGGTCGGCGAGTGTCGGAAGCGGAACATGGACCAGCGCGTGACCACCACTACGCGATCGCCGTTGCGCTGCGGGTAAGACGCGACCATGCTGAGGATGGTGATGTCCTGGCGCAGGCGCTCGTTCGGCCGGTACGGGTACAGCTCGTCCTCGTCCACGTACTCGGCGACGATCACGCCCAGCTCGCTGCCTTCGCTCTCCAGCGGCGAAGGCGCCGACGAGGGCATGTACTCGGCGAACGTGACGTTGTTCGTGTCGAGGAAGACCACGTTGGACACGGACGTCACGAGCCGGTGCTGCGTCATGGAGTCGTCAAAGTTGTCGTCGTCGTTCTCGCGCACAGTAATGTCGCCGAGCACCTCGGACACGCTGATCTCCATGTTGCGCACGAACTGGCGCAACGCGTCGAACGCGCGCTTGACGCTCGGGACGCCCGGGAACGGCACGATCTCGAAGCGGATTGAGCACACGTCGCCGTTGCGCGCCCGGAAGCGCTTGGACTCGCAGAACTCGGCCGTCGGGTCCATGAAGCGCCGGTTCTCGCGCAGGAACTGCACCGCACCCTGGATCTCGTGTGGCTTGATCGCCAGCAACACCGCCCGCCGTTCAACGGGGTCTCGCCCCAGGCGGATAAATGTCTCGAACGGGTTGTAGTCTTGCACGCGCTGTCAAGCAGCATACGTTGGAACCATCGGTCAGCTGCGCAACGCATGGAAAAGATTAACTGCGGAGTAGAGCGCACCATGAACTCGGAGATGATGGACGTGGTGTTAGCAAGCAGCAGACGCTGCGAGTGGATGGCTTTGCGCAGGGCGCGGTTCTGCTCCTCGCTGTCTCTCAAAGCGCGCCGCTTGCGCGCCTTGTCAGCATGCTCGGACACGCGCCGGCGCTTCTCTTCCAGATCCTCGAGCTCCGTCTGCAGCACCGCCACCTCCGCCTGAATGCATTTCACGTGTCAGCATCGTCGCATGTGCCAAGCAAGCCACTACAGGTCTCACGCCCTTATCACCTTGCGACGCGAGTACGTGCGGATCTTCTTCTTCTTGGGCTGTCCGTTGCGCTTCAGAGCCGGGTCCCGAGCGGTTGCAGCCTTCTTGCTACCTGTCGATGCCGAAGCAGCCGGCGGTGTAGGCGCATTTCTAGATGGCGAGGACGCCGAGGACGAGAGCGACGCCGGCTCGGGCGTTGCAACGGCCGCGACTTGCGATTCAATCAGCTCACCGAGCGCTTTCGGAGTATTCAGCGGTGACATGATGGTCGGCGGACGCTGAGTACAATGGGGCGAGCTGCGCTAACGCATCAAGTACTGAACGGGGAGCGCAGGGCCGCTGTCGTGTCTTGGGGAATGCGAGCAGGTCCGGTCGGCATTGTGCCAAATCCATTGTGTTTACTGCTGCTTTCCGCTGGAGAATTGACCGTAATCACTTTCGCGCATTTGGCGACTGATTTTCACCACAAGGCTGGAAACGGGAAGGTTTTGAATCGTGATTTGTGTGGTTTCGCCTATAAGAGGACCTGGTTTTAGCACAACCATCACCGAATGAGCATAATCATGAAGAAATCCGGAGCTTTTCAGCCCACGTCAACGGTTTTGATGGGTCTCTTACGGTACTGCGAGCATCACCCGTCTCCCTCACCCATATTTTTTCAAAACAAGGTAGATTATCAGGTTGACGTATTACTGTAGTACGGTACCTGTACTGGTCAGTGCGGCTCCAGGAACTACCTTGATTTATGAATAGTGTGACCTGGGCATAATCATCTCTGCGAAAAGGGTTACCGTACAACACTCATAAAGCCATCATTTACAAGAATTACAAAAATATATGTTGTAAATCGAGCTCTTCTCAGAATGCGACAGACGGTACAGCCTCATCTTGCAGATCACAATGATTATGATCCGCATCGCGTGTGAGCAGCGTCAGTCTGTAACCCGGACGTGCGCATGCGATCATTTTCCCCCGCCGCAGTGACTTCACTCAATTTCACTTGCTTCCAGTATACTCTCGCGTGCCTGATGGGGGGTCAAATGCCGAAGGTTTACCCGCACGTCCTTGCATCTCATCAACGTTTTAGTTGCAATTTTGCAAATCCTCTCCCCATATTTTATCCAAGTGAAAACAGGTTATACTCCGCATGATTACCAAAAGACGACCATAACCAAGCCAGTCATCCGCGGATGAGCTCCCGTATACACCGTCATAATCGCCTTGGCAGTCCTTCCCTTCGCCGTTTCCTCTTCCGTTCCCTCACCCGCCAGCGATGCCCGGCCTGGACGCGCTGCTGGTCCCCGAGACGCCCCACTGGTCGCCGCCTGCAGCCCCCGCTCCGGCGCCCATGCCCCCGCCGCTCTCCAAACCGAAGAGCAGCGCGCGCCGCCGCCAGTCGCCCATGCGGATCGACCAGATCGCGCCCTGCGACGCCGACAGCGACGAGATGGATGTGGATAACGCGGAGGAAGACGAGGGAGCAGCAGCAGGAGAAGGAGCAGGAGTAGGAACACTGACCGCCGCCAGCGGCGACGCGTTCCTCTCGGGCCGCTACAAGCCGCGCCGCCATCCCGCGCGCTCCGCCACGGTAACGATCGACGTTTTCGAGGGTTTGAGCTGTCCGAACCGGGGGGTTTGACCGTGTTCTTTGACGTTGAACAGCTCGAACTGCGCGCGTTGCGGCAGGACGCGGCGCATTTGGACTCCAAGATGCGCTCGCTGAGCCTCAAGTGGCACTCGGCGCTGCCGGACGAGCGCGTGCGTCTGCGCGCGCTCGAAGCGGCCAAGACGCGCTGGGCGATCGCGCAGTCCGAGACGGTGAACCGGTCGCTCAAGGACCAGCTTTTGCAGCAGCAGCTCTTTCTGGCGGCGCTACAGCGGCGCGTGACGGACTCGCCGCTGCTCGAGCCCTCGCGCAGCCGCGAGATTTTCGAGGCGCTGCACTCGCCCCTCGAGCTGCCCGACCATTTGACGCTCGCCGAGCGCGCCGAGCGGCTCAACGCGCAGTGTGAGCTCGGCGTGCGCGTGGCGCCGGCCGCGCTCGACCGCTTCACGCACAAGTTCGTCGACAGGCAGAGCAACCGGGGCTCGCCGCTGTTCGCGCACACGAGCATCATGGCCGACGAGCGGTTCACGTTCGTGTCGAGCCTGCTGGTCGGCCGCCTGCCCAACACGACACTGCGCGTGGCTGTGGACGCCACCGTGCGTTACTTCACTACGCTGCCCGCCGAGATGATTCGCCGCGGCGTCGTCGCCCAGGCCGAGCTCACCGTACGTCCTGGGTCTGTGGGGGATGGATGATAGGATGCAAACCGCTAACTGTAAATACTCTTGGTGTGTGTGTAAGAGCAGCTGCTGCAGGAGCTGGAGGGCAACCGCGCGTACTCGCGGCTGCACTACCGCTACGGGCCGCACTTCGTGGCCAACTCCAACACGACGCGCAGCATCCACGTCGGCAGCGACCGCGCCGTGATCGTCGTGGACTTCGCGGACCGCGACAACGTCCACCCGACGCGCACGCGGCCCGGCGACCTCATCCGCGACTCCACCCTCGTGTACGTCTCCGTCACTCGCACTACGTACGCTGTAGACTGCATCACGTCATGTTCTCTAACCGGTGTAACTCGACGGACGACAGGATGGTGCTGACCCAAGAGCGGGACCCGGCCACCGGCGCGTCCCGCGTACTGCTGCAGCGCATCAACGCCATCCGATACAACCTACCGCCGCAGTCGCCGCTGTTGCACGACGAGGTGCGCGCCACGCTGCCCGTGCTCAACGGGGACTTATTTATGGAGGTCGTCTGCCGGCACATGATGGAGCTGCAGCAACAGCAACACGTACAGCTCACAAGCGGCCAGTGAAGGTGGCCTGAGTCCATCCATTTGTCACCAGTTGTGCTGCTATATAAGCGTCAATGCGTCCGCCTCAAGTTCTCTCCTCTATGTGTTGCGATCTCTACTGCTCCCGTGTGTGTTTAAATACCTCCGTCGTCTACCAGTCTAACCTCTAACGTCTCTGATCTCTTTACCTACGCGTGGCTACTCGGTGCCTCGGCACTGCTGCCCCACGCGCCCTCCCTCGCGACGGCGGCCGACAGCATCTCCAAATGCAGGTCGCCGTTCAGGAAGGGCAGGTGCAGCTCCAGGTCCCGGTGGAGCGTGGGCGAGTGCGGCGGCAGGTTGTACCGATGCACGCGTAGCCGCCGCAGCAGCACCGGCTGCCTCCGCTTGCCCTCCGTCTTCCCCTCGTCTTCTCCCTCCGGCGCTTTCATGCGGCTCACCGTCACGAGCGAGCACGTGTCGATGGACAGCGGCGGCTCCTCGCCCGACTCGGACCCGCTGCTGCCGCTTCTGCTGCGGATGCTGTAGCTGGCGCTGCTGCCGGACGGCCCGCCCTCGAGTTCGTCGTCCTCGTCCACGAAGTCCATGAGCGCGACGCCCAGGTCCTCGTGCACCAGCTCGGCCGCGAACGCCACGGACGTCGACACACCCTTGAACGTGCCGTCGCCGCGCATCACCTGCCCGTAGTACCAGTCCGGGCCCAGCATGTCCAGCATCTAAAGGACAGAACAGACAACAACAATGCGTTAGTATGTGAAGGCCACCGCCGCAGCGAACAAGCACACACGGCGCCAGGCACTTCGCTCTCGACGAGGCAAGAAAAGCAGGCAAAAGTACTTGGTGCGCGTCAGTGGCGGGCGGCAGTACCGAGAAATCCAGGTGGATGCCAAGCCGCTTGCTCAGCTCGGCCGGCGAGTTCTTTAGGTTGTCCACGACCATGCGGAACACGCGAGGCACGTCGCTCTCGGCCGGCAGCTTGCACACGAACACGTTGCTCACGAGCGTCCCGGGCACTTGTTTGGCTCTCCTGGCCGCCGCCTTTCCCGCCAGGCGGATGGTCGTGGGCGCCACGCTCGTGCTCGTGAACGGCAGGTAGGTGGACGCCAAGGGCAGGAACTCGTTCGTGAAGGCGTCCACGACGTCGCCCGCCTCGGCGACGCCCCGCTCCAGCCAGTGCCGCAGCTGCTGCTGCCTCACACTCGCCCCGCTCGCTCCGTCCACGATGCTGCGTGCACACAGACGAAGCGGCGCGTGCATACTGGCGAACAGCGCGGTGGCGCGCGCCGAGTCGTCGCCCAGCGGCGCCTTGCGCGCGAGCTGGTCCTGCAGCGACGCGTAGAAGAGCTGCTGCTGCATGAGCTGGTCCCGCAGCACGGCGTTCTGCCGCTCCACGCGGGCCGTGCATGCCTTCTCCCTCGCGGCCGCGCACGCCGCCAGCAGCACGCTCGGGTCCGCGTCCGCGTCTGTGTTCGCGTCCTTGCCTTGGGATGGGAGCAGCGCGGCCCGCCACTTGTGGGTCAGTTCCGCGAGCTGCCGCTCCAGCCGCTGCACCTGCGAGCGGAGCTGCCGGACTTCGTGCTGTTGGGATGTATTTTTGAATGAATTGTGATACGGTCACAAAGCAAGGAGAGCGAGCAGGTAGGTCAGGGTGGGGACAATTCGACACTTGCGGACGGCGGATTAACCGAAAATGGACAAGTAGAATAAGATATGCACACACCGCTGCCGGGAGTGAGGCGCGCTTGGTTGCGGCCCCGCGCGGATCCCCGTCGGCCGCCGCCGCGGTCACGAACGTGATATCGTCGGTGGGGAGGTTGGGCTCTGCGTCCTCCATGTCGCTCCCGGGTCAAATCGCTCACAGATTTCAGAGGCGCGGGGGGTTTCGATTGTTTAGGATGGGGGAACGGGTAGAGGCAAGCGCGGCCGATTTCAAACTGCCAGCAGGCGAACGGCCGAGGGATCACACCGACTGGGTGGGGGCGGCCTTGCATCAAGTTTACACCAATGTATTTCAATTAAAAATAAAAATACTGAAAGTGGAAAGGATTCTGGGCATACAGTACAATATGACACAGTAGTATCAAAATGACCTTCATTCGAAAATATAACTACATTTTACTTGTACTAAACCCTGCACAGAATGAGCGTGCAGGCAAGTTTAGACAAATGGAAATACAGTGTAATGGTGGCAGAATTAAATACAGTATAAAACTGAAGCTTTAGGTAGTGTTCACACAGGCTCCGAAATGACGTTTCAAGTGAGGTTTTGATAACATTTTCAAGATTTTGATGTGGATCAGCTAAATTTTAGAAAAACCTTGAAAGCCGCGAAATGACGACTTCGAAGTTCATGGTCGACCCAAATTTTGAAAACTAGGGTTATCAAAACCTCACCTGAAACGTCATTTCGGAGCCTGTGTGAACATGGCCTGACCTTTCTCTGAACATCTAAGTAAACAAGTAAAAATTTTAACCTTTAACGCCTATTACAAAAAACTCGAATATGGCTTAGTGACACTTCCATTTGGTTTGGTCTCACATAATTAATATGTACTGTACAGTACTGTACTCGTAGTTCGAATATATATATATATTTAACGTAAAGATTATGCTATAAAGCATACAGTACTAAAAATGAATCTAGTGGAGCGTCCTAACTTTACGCGCTATTGTGCATCTTGAAGGCGCGATCCCTTCGAAGCGCAATCAATGAGGCGTGTACTGTATGTGTGGAGAAACGGCGACTGTGTCGTAAAGACACCTGTCGTTCAGATGATATGGGGAGTTATCTTCAATCAAGCGCTCTGTGTTGAAAATTAAAGTTTATTATACAGTGATGTGGTATGCAGTTATGCAAACCGCTCAATTTCCGGTCCTGTGTTCTAAACATGATACATTTTTGTGTATTATAATAGTAAAGTTTCTTCTTTTGCTTTTTTCTGTACAAGTACAGACATCCACGAAAAAGGCGCCAGGCAATGAATCACATCCACCATAATTAAGAGATCTCATCCAAATCCACGAAGAAAGACGCCATGAGCGAGGGAAACGACTTTGATTGGTTGAAAGTAAACGACATTTGCACAAAAAGGACCAAAAATCTGTACTGTATTCCAAAAAACTACTGTATGGATGAATATCATCAAAGTTCCGACTTTCCTAACCCTAGGTCAATACAAACGTCAAGTGACACATATTTCGGAGGATCGGAGGTAGAGGGGTAGGGGTAACTTTGTGCCCTCCAAATATGTATACAA
>JAADXW010001061.1:0-12416 GCA_023337975.1 Phytopythium ostracodes
CCCCCCCCCCCCCCCTCCTTCCCCCCTATTAACTATGTAAACAGCGCCTTCATCGCGTCCAAGACAACCCCAGCAGATCGCCAAGACCCGAGAAGAAGAGATCGCGAAGTCGATGTGTCTGTCTGTTGATCGGGGCCATCGCCCACACTCATCGTACTACCGCGAGCCGCACTTGTGCAAAAACCTACGCCTTGGAAAGAAGCCGCCTTGACTGCTGCATGTCCATCTACCGGCGGCCCCCGCGGTTGCGTCGGCTGTCGCGGCGGTCGCCGTCTTGCCGCTCTGATAACCAGCCATTGCACCATCACGAACCGTCAGCATCCGCCACTACCCGCATCATTAACTATCCACTAGAGGAAGCAGCAGGATACCTTTCCGGAAGGCCCAGTCGACGTGGATGGTCTTGCCGAGGACCTCCTGCCCGTCCATCCGCTCCATGGCGTCGCGTGCGACTTCAAAGGACGCGAACTCGACGAGCGCGTAGCCTTTGACGAAGCCCGTGCGGCGGTCCAGGTTCATGTGCAGGTTCTTGACGGGCGCGTCCTCGCTGAACGCGTCCATCACGTCCTCCTCCTGCGCCTCCTCGTGCACGCCGCGCACGAACAGGATCCAGCCCTCCACGGACCGCAGCGCGCGGTCGTCGTCCCGCTCGTCGCGAGCCGACTCGTGCAGCTTCTCGAACACGCCGTTCTCGTCCGGGTACCGCTCCGCGTCCATGGCGGCCGTGCCGCGCCCGCGCCCCTTGACCACGCGCCGAGCGGAGCCAGAGGACGAGGAGCCGCGCGCGTCGCCCTCACGCCGGACCACGCGCTGCTTGACCTCCTGCTCCTCCTCCTCCTCCACGGCCATCGCCGAGTCGCTCTCGTAGTCCACCTCGTCCGCCATGTTCGCCAGTTGGTATTGGTAGTGGTGTGGTGTGTTGGCCGGTCGATCGTGAGATCGGGGATAGGGTATACAAGAGCGATTCGGCAAGATACGATGTTAAGCGTCATTTAGGAGTTCGTAACGGTTCGCATGGAAAAGGGATTTCTAACACTGTGACAGCACCATCGCGTTGGTATTTTTCTATTTTTACAGCATTTGAAATGAAAAAAAAAACAAATCGAAATGTTTCCAGAAAACTACACCTTTTCGTTCCATCCGCGCTCAAATTTTCGAAACGTTTAAAAATAAAAAGAACACAAAAATAAAGAAAACTACTGAGTCTGATCGCTGTAAATACAGTACCTATGCCATCCATCGTCTTCCCACCCGCTGGCCGGTCGTGTCGCCATAGCATCGCGCTTCTCTCGTCTTCTGCTACATGGAGACCGTGCGTCCTGCCGCCCGGATGTCACCACGCACTCTGCCATTCCCCAAGAACGTCCCGACGTCCGATTCCCGACCAGCAGCGAACGCAGCAGCCAACACACATCACAGACGGAGACGGAGACGGCGGACGGAGGCTTGGACTTGGACTTGGAAGACGGTGGGAGCACATGGATGGAGGGATGGGGCGAATCAAGACGATGATGGAGGAGGAGAGAGCACTTGCGAGGTCGAGAGGCCGTGGATCGTGTTTTGGTTGGTTGGTGGATGGTTGTTCTTCACAGGTCGTGCCAGATGCCGTGGAAGGTGGGCAGGCTCTTGGCTGCGTGCCACGACGTTGCGCCCGGCTTGAGTCAGACGTTCTTTGAGCGAAAGCGTTGGAAAGAGCGCTGCAGAGGCTCACCTTGTTGCACGGCCTCGGCGATCTTGTTGTCCTGCTCCTCGATGAGCTCGGCCTTGAGCGCCACGTCGGGCGCGCGCTCGGCCGGGATCACGACCACGCCGTTGATGTCGGCGCGGATGATGTCGGCGTTGCGCACGACGCAGCCCGAGACCACGATGGGGCAGCCCACGTCCACGACCGTGGTCGAGTTGCGCTGCCCGTGCACCGACGTGCCGCGCGAGAACACGGGGAAGTTCATGGCTGAGAACTCCTGCACGTCGCGCACGCGCCCGTCCGTCACGACGCCCATCACGCTACGCGCCTTGGCCGCCGTGGCCATCAGCCCACCGAACACCGCCGACGTGCAGCCCTCGGGTGCGCTGATCACGATCACCTGGCCCATCTCGGCCGTGTCCACGTAGTTGAACGGCAGCTTCTTGACCAGCGGGCCGTTCGCCGGCATCACCTTGACCGTCAGCGCCGGCCCGCAGATGTTCATGGCCAGCGGCGCCTCGTACCCGCGGACCAGGTCCACGTCCACCAGGTGCGCCTGCACCCGCAGCTGCGCCAGCGCGTCCGCGATCGCGCACGTCGATAGTTTGGCCAGCCGCAGCAGCAGGTCCGTGTCCAGCGAGATCTCGGCGTCCAGCATGCCTACAAGCGCGAGCGAGCGAGCATCATACATCAAGTCAGCACCGGTGTTTTTATATAGCTGGGGACGGTAAATTACGATGGGGACGCACCGGCCGCGGGGACGGAGAGCGACGCGGACACGCTCGAGGCCACGGCCGAGGACGAGGACGCGGCCGAGCGCTGGTTGCTCTGGAAGGTGGGGCTGCAGCCCGACTGCTTCAGGTGCTCGGCCAGGCGCGTCGCATTGGACGCGTACTGCTTCTGGCACTTCTTGCACTCGTAGCGCACGAGGCCCTTGCCATCCAGCGGCTCGAGCCGCGTAAAGTAGTCGTACACGTTGCTCGGCTTGCGGCCCATGGTTCGTTCCTTCGCTCCTTCGCTCCCGCTTTCCTTCGTGAGCAAGTAATTTTCAGCGCGGTTTTCTTTCTTTCCGGTTGGAAAACTTGGGTTGTGCGGGAGGTCTTAGCTTCGCGGGTGGGGGCCGCCGCCGGTCGCGAGTGGCCAGCTGGGCAGTGCGGGGGGCGCGGTTGGGTAGCCGCATACTAAACTCAAGAGAGTCGGCGAAAGAAAAAAACACGCAAACCGACTGCAGCCCGCCCGTTACCAACCGCCGTAAGAACGAAAACTACGCGTTTTCTATTGGGCGAAATTTACCACGGCGATGTATTTTATTGGTGGAAAGTAATTTACTGCGGATGCGTGTCAACTGTTTTGGGGGTTGAACGCTTGCGGGCGATGGTTTACACCAACCAGGTACACTGTACCCCTCCCCTTCAACTCGTGTAGCCCTCTCACGCGCACCACGTAACCGTTGTCATGTCAACCAAAACGTACTGCGACTCGAACGTAACCTCCGGCGCGCGCTCGAGCATCTTCAACGCGTCGGGGAACGCGACGGCCGCCGCGCTCACGAGCGCCCGGAGCTGCGCGGCCGCCTGCGGGTCGCGCGCCTGCCTCGCAATGTACGCGACCGCCTGCGGTATCTCGGCGCGGCAGTCCTCGATGCCCACGACGTCCAGCTCGTTCACCACGACCGTGTTCACGTCCATGGCGACGGTCGCCGGCCGGTCCGAGGCGAAGCGCGAGCGGTCGACGAGCAGCATGCAGCCCAGCGGACGCGTCGCGTGGATCGCCCAGTCGATCGAGTGCTCGGTGCCGCACAGATCCACCGCCACGTCGAACGCCGCGTGGCGCCAGTGATCGTCGTGGGGCTGGGAGAAGTCGACGTGCTCGATGGTGGCTGCGCTCTCGCTGAGCTTCCGCGGCTGTGATGACCTGTCGGTGATCAGGTGGATGCTTGTGAGCGGCAGCTCGAGCGTGTGGTGCAGGTAGAAGGTGATCACGTTGGCTAGGCAGCCGCTGTGCGCGTCGGTCAGCACCGCGGCGGTCTTGACATGGCGCGAGCTGACTTCGTTGCCGATCGCGACCGCAACGGACACGTCGTCCGCGAGCAGCAACAGCTCGTTCGAGAGCGACGGAGGCACGACGTGCAGGTTCGAGACTGGGAGCGTCACGTACTCGGCGAGCGCTCCGGCCGTCGCATTCACACCGACGCATTGGGCTTCGTGAGGACACCAAGACGATGACGCGTCTTGATCCCGCTGCCTGCACGCTAAGCACGGGAGGTACGGGGACACGACGACCTTGTCGTTTATATGGATCGCGGCGTCGCCTTCTGGTGTATTGGCTGCCGTATCAGCCTGCATGTGTGCTACTACGCCAACAAACGACTTGCCCAGCACGCCGTTGCGCCCCAGCAGCCTGCCACGGCACGTCTGCGCGTCGGTTAAGGACCCTGCGGCGCACAGAACACGCACGCGAGCCTCTCCTTCTTGCAACACTCGGCACGCAACTGTCTGGTACTGGACGTGCGGCACTTCGTCGCTGCTTCTGGATGTTGCGCGCAGTACTCTGGACTGCATGGGCAATGACGAGGTATCTTGCATCACCGGAGCGTTGAGGGGCGGTTGGTCTTCTAGTGTGTCTTGACTTGAAGTCAGCGAGCCCAGGAGGCCGGGCAACTCGTCGCGGCTTGACGGTCTGAACTGGTTATTGAGTGTCTCGACAAAGACGCGGAATTCGGCGTTCTCGACCAGGTCGAGCGGCAGTTCCTCGTGCGCGAGCCACTTCGCAAGTGCGTGGTTGGCGCTCGCGAGCCTTGCTTTCCAGCCAGCAGCATCGTCCTCCTCCGCCCGCGGACTGGCCGGGACTGTTCTGGGCTTCTTGGTAACAGCGCTGCGCCTTGTCGCCGAGCTGGGCGACGCCTGGCTGCGCTGCTCCAGCAACTGCAGCAACGCCGCCGGGTGGTGCCGCTCCAGGTGCCGCGTGAGGTTGTGCGTCTTGTCCTTGAGCCGCATGGAGCAGAGGAAGCAGACCCGCGAGCCCGCGTCCTCCGGAGAGAAGGACGGGTACAGGTCCCGCACGTCCGTTGCATGCAGGCGCACGACGGTCTCGACCTCGGTCTCGTCGGCCATGGGCGCCAATGGATCGGTCGGTCGATCGGTCGGACGGTCGATCGTCAATGCCTTTGCACGAATCCGCAGCGCGATAGTGAATGCAAGTGTAAACGTATCAGGCACGAGTGATGATGTCTCCTCCCAAAGGCGGCTCGGGCAGGCGCGCGCGCTACCTAATAAATCAGCCGTGTACTGGTATGATTCAGCAAAGTACGATATCAGATGAGATGGCTACCGAAAAGATGGTACCACGACCCGTAAAGTGCGCTGCGAACTTAGCGGAATTGCGGCGGAGCGGCGGTTGAACTGACCATCACTCTGCGAGAAAGGCCGCAAGAAGGCGCGGCAACAGTCAGATCAGTCACAAGGCGATCTGCGAGCGATCTCCGGCGGTAAATGGGTCGTCGCTGTTAGGCATTGTACTGTACGTGGCGCTCGATCGGTCGACCGGTATGAAGAAGCTGTTCGGCGGCATCTTCTCTCGCCAGCAGCAGCAGCAGCCGGGGAGCCCTCCCAAGGACGACGGGACGTCGGGGGTCTCGCCGACGTCTCCGTTGTCAGCAAGCGCGGCGTCGGCCAGCGGGAGTCACGGCGGGAAGACCGCAGAGGGAGCGCGTCGCGCGGGCGCGGGCCTCTCCATCTACAGAACGGGTCCGCGCGGTTCCTGGTCGACGTTCTTTGCCGGGAATGTGGCGGCGAGATCTCCGCCGGCGTCCACCGCGGCGCAGGTTTCAGCCGTCCCCACCTCAACAAAGGTTCCTTTCTGCCACGTTTACTTCTTCTAACTGCAGTACTGTACCAATTCGCATCACGCTAACCGAAGGCTTTTATGCAGGTCTTCCACCAGAATCTGGACATGCTGATGCGAGAAGTGGTTAGCCGCATGAAGCCCATGTACGTTTCCCGAACCTCGTGGCAGCTTATGAACGCCTTACAGCCCGTTCTGCGTGGCGCGGTTGTCTGACTGTTGTGGATAACGGTGTCGCCACTGGACTAGGATCCCTAAAATGCTCGAGAGTCATCCCATCGACACAGAGCTAGACGATTTGCTGAGTATCGCGGACCTCGCGGCGGACAAACTCGAACAACACGGTGCGTCCCTCTAGCGGTCTTCACTGCGCTTTCCTCAGCTGTACTGACACAGCTCCTCGAATATGTGTTTGCGCATCAGCGAACGCTGCGTTGGAGGTTCTCAAGGACTACTTTGCATCGCCGCAAGGAGTAGCGCTGTGCGACCGCGCGGCGTTCCCGTCGCTCCTTGTGGATTTCATGGGCAAAATGCGGGTCTACATGCTAAAGGAAGAGCTGAAGCGACTGCAATCCGAGGCGCAAACCGGAGATGAGACTCATACTTCAGTCACAACTGGTGACAGCGTGGCAACTTCGTCGGTGGAGCGGCCGCTGGAGTTTCTCATGGTCTGCATTATTGCCATTGCGTCAAACGTTGAGCTGATTGAAAAGTACCGGTGCGAGCTGCCGAATCTGATCGATCTGACAGCGGAAGAATATCCGCCGACAGCAGTGTTCATGCGTGACCTCGCCACGCAGGCACTTGCGAGCGTTCCGGACAAGAACTTTAGTGCTGCGCTGGTTTGGTATCTTCACGACTGCAATGTCGTCGCGAAAACGGTCCGGCTGATCTCAAGCTACGCATCTGCGACTCCGACAACTCGAGAAAATGCGGGTGCTGCGCTCCAAGCATATGCAGACATAGTGGCCACGTCCGAATCAAGAGGAGCAGAGGGACAGGACACAGGAAGAGGCGCCCATGAAGCCGTCATTGCAGCGGTCAGTGATGCTCTCGGACTGAACAAGAGCGAAGCCAACTCCTCGAGTGTATCACAGAGCGTGAATGAAGGCGCTGATATCGGAGGCCCTGGCGGCAGTGGCCCCGCAGCTGCAAGTCGGCCTGAGGGCTTCTGCCTCCCGTCGTACTCCCCGCTACCAGGCCTCAAGGCGCTGATATATGTGCTGCACAAGACATGTCGATACTCGCTTGTTCTCCTTGGCGAGTTCCAGTCTTCTGGGGGCTACACATTACTCGCGCAGATACTGCAGTCGTGCGACGAAAGCGAGATCGCCACCTACCTGTACCTGTTCACATTGCTGCTTCCGCTTGGGACTGGGTTCTCCGGCGTCTGTGGAGAAGACGAAAGCATGGCAACTGTCAGTACGTGCGGTGCGCGGAACGCGAACGCATTCTTGATGATGCGAGACGTGCTGCTCAACAGTATCATTGTGGTTGGTGCTGGAGCGTCCAGAGCAGCCGGAGCAGCCGAGAAGCTTCAAGTTAGGGGCAGCACACACGGAAATGAGCAACTTATTCTGCAGCTCCTGACAACAATCCTCCACGTGTACACCAGCGACTACGACAACTTCGTCAACTTGGAACCGAAGACTCAGATGCTGGCGCTCGTGCTGACCCAGCTACCATGGATTGCGTTCCCGGACGGCCAAGTCATTGTGCTTCGAATCGTCGAGTACGTATGCGGAGCTGCGCGACCTGACACTGTTCTACCGACGGATATCCTATCGGTGCTGAGCAGTCTATTCATCGAGCACACTGCCTCTGAAACGCAAGATTTGATATCGCTGAGTCATGAGACGACAGAACCAAGCGCTGATTCTGATCGGAGTTCTCCGTCCACACCTGATGGGAATGGCGAGGTGCAACCAGACATGGACGCAGATGTATCAAGCACATCGCCGACTACTTCTTTCCCGATTTCCTTGATGCTGTGCAGCTGCATCACCAAGATTGTGCGCGATTCCCCGCTCGCAAACTTCAAAGTGGACCTTCGAAGCTTCGGGCTGCTGGAGCGTGGCGTTTACACGTTCTTGTCCAAGATCGCAAACGCATTGTCGGCGATGCCGGCAAACGACGTTAAGGAATACCTGAGACGCCTAAAAGCGCATCTCGACTTGTGGAGCTCGCTTTTGGGCAGCATGCTGCACAATGACCGCCAAGCTTGCGTCGAGTTCCGACAGCTGAACATGCATCACTCTTTGTATGTGATTGCGGAGGCTTTGCTGTCAAATGGTCTGCTGGCGATCAGCTCGATGACACCTGAGCTGAGCGGAATCGGGTTGTCCATCGTGTCGACATTCGTCGAGCTCGCAAACTTTCAGCCGGCTGGCCAAGCTTCCGAGGAGGATTCAGCTGCCGAAGCTGACTTGAAGATTCTTCAAGCCGGAATCGAGTCGGACTTCAGTAAGCTGCTTGGCTTACTTCAGTCTCTGCGCGGTAGCGGAGAGAAGCAGCTCATGCTGATTGAAGCTGTCGCGCAAATGCTGAACGGTGGGGCGTTCGTGTGGATTCCGTGGCGTGAGTGTCAAGGTTATGAGATTCTGATCTCGATGCTGTCGTCGCTGGACATAACGGACTGCGGCGTCGATGACACACGGTATCGCATTATGGACGCGGTTTTGGCGATCTACAGTGCGACTCTTGACCCCCAGACCGGTAACAGCGCCAACCTCGAATACTTCCAGCGTGAAGTTGGATATCCAGCTCTTGCAAGCTGCCTCGCCAACTCGGGTGTCCTGGCAACGGCCCGACTGCCATTCATCTTGAACCGCTTGTTCGAGCTGATTACCGGAAACACATCGCCACGAAACAAAATCCGGAACGGGGATGCGGTGCAGATTATATTCCAGCTGCTGCCGAGTTTACCGGTTAATGAAGCGATCAGCACGCTCAACCGACTCTTGCTGAAGTTGATGTCGAACGATGAGGTTGGGTTCTCCAAGAAGAAGCAGGTCGCGCTACTCGTCACTGCGGGGGTCTTCAAGTGGATCGCCGATCCGTCCATCATGGCCATGCTTCTCGACGACGAGCATCCACTGAAGCAGCCAATTCTTTCGTTCCTGGTGGAGTTGGCGAAGGAAGAGCTGTCGATCTCACACCTCCGAGATTTCATGCGGGTCATTGGGCGCGGTATGCCGCTGCTACTGTCAAACCGCTACTGCTCGACCTCCATGGACAGGGAGATGTCGATGTCTCCCAAGCCGGAGATCGGGCTGTCTTTGCTCGAAAGCGTCTTCGACTTCTCCAGCGTACCACAAACCAAGGTCGGGACTCACGTGAAGACACGCATGGCATCCGGTTACATCCACGTGGTGAACAGTACTGATCGAATATGGCCGCCGCCATCCGGCTATTCCTTCGCTTGCTGGCTCCGCTTTCCGTCATCCGTTGGCGGCTTCCGAGCTGTAGAATCGACTGCAACAGTTGATGGCAACGGTAGTAGTCCAAGCCAGCTAGAAGCCAGCTCGTCGCCGTCTGAAAAAGGAAGCACCGTCTGCGTTGCTCTCTGTGAGGGGAATCTGTCGGTGCACCTTGACGGCGACGACACGGAGCATGAAAATGCGTACGGCGTACTCGTTGGCGCACTTTTGACCCTGTTTTCATCCAGCGAGAGCGCGACTCGAAATGAAGACCCGTTCGAGTGCCTCGATGTGACTGCGGTCGCCCGGAACAGCGCTTTAGACTTTTATTTTTGGTCGCACGAGAAGCGGTACTTGGCGCGGTGCCAAACCTCGGACGACATGGAGATGTGGTGGCGAGCCATGCAGCAGTCGGAAAGCATAAGCAATGTCACGACACGGCAGAAGATGGCGGGGGATCTTGGCAAAAATGGCGAAGTTCTCTTCGTCTCGCCCGAAAGTGTTGGAGACGCAATGACCGAAGATGAAGTCGACGGGTGTGCGTGCATCTTGTCTGTGTACTCGCTGGAGTCTTCTGGCTGCTTTGTACGCATCTACTTCGAAAGGGGGGCCGGGGTGCTGCGGGTTGACACAGGCTCCGTGAGCACTGGGCCGAATATGAATCCAACAAAGCGAACCTCGGCGGTCTTCAAAAGCGTCGACATTCGGTTACTGCGCGCCACCCAAGACGCTGCCAAGACGAGTGACATCTCAGGGCAAGCATCCCCTAACGACACATCTGGAGCACGCGAGAAGCCCTCGCAGTGGCATCATTTCGCATTCACTCATCGCAAGGCCGTGGTTGGGAGTTCATTGTTGACGCTCTATGTCGATGGGTCGGAAGTTGCAACGAAGAAACTCAGCTACCCCTCCGCTCCAACGACGGGCACCATGCAAGCTTTTGTCGGCAAGGATATTCAGATCTGTGGGACGTATCCTGCTCTACCGTGGAGCATCGGTCCTGCGTGGCTGACCGAAGATGTTCTTCCAAGTAGCGCCATCGCGTGTATGTTCCTGCTAGGTCCGTCATTTAGCGGCCGCTTCAGTGGCTATGCGTACCGGTCAATCGGTGACTGGCCCGAAGCTCTTGCGACTGCTCAACTGGATCGGACGACGCGTCGACGTGTTGAGGTTGTGCGGGCTGCGAAACGCCTTCAGCTCGCGAAATTGGCGCGGTCGAGTCGGCGATCATGGAGCGAGTTAGTGATGGAGTCAAGCTCGTCTTCGTCAATCCTCGGCACTACCGGAGCAGCGGCCACGTTGGATTCGACTGCTACAGCAAGGAAGGAGGACGCTGGCGGTGCAAGCACGAGTAGTAACCACCCTGCGCGCAAAGAATTTCACAATGCAGAGGCGTTCCAGAGCTTTATCAAGCACGAATGCGCCATGACCACGTTTGGCAGCGAGATCCTTCAGCTGCTGAGCTCGTTCAAGCTTGCGGACGAAAGCGTGCTGTTTTCGCTCAACACCAAGTTCAACGTTCAGTCGAAAACCCAAGTGATCTCCCACACGCAGATCCACTACATCGGCACGGAAGGGTCCTGCCCGCTTGACCTCGCCAAGTTGCTGCCGTCAGTCGGCGGGCTCACGCAAGTATTGTTCCCGCTGCTCGAGAATTCGTGGCGCACAGTGGAGTTGAAAATTGTGCTCCGACTTCTTGCTCGTGTGGTGCGCCGCAACCCGTCGTGTATGGCTGAGTGCCTCGAAGTCAACGGATATGCACTAGTAGCGAGCTTACTCTGTGCACGCTCGCGCTTGATCGATGACGTGGCGCTCCGAGGTGTAGTGCGTCTAGCCGTCACAGGCAAACTCACATCGGAAGGCAACGCTCGGACTTCTATCCGCGCAGATGTAGGTGCTTCACCGACGAGCAGCACGAATCCGCTCGCCTCATCCCCGACGATTGTCGATTTTGCCGCGCTTGCTCAAGTTGTGCTGTGTGCGGAGCTCCGCAAGCAACTGAGTCACCGCCTCCAGTGTCAGCTCTTGGTGTATCTACTCGACCTCGTTGCTCCGTCGAACCCGAACGCGCTCTTCAACGCACGCCAGCTGCGTCGTGCCGATGTTCTGTCGTGGATATTGGTGTACCTGTCCGAGCTGGGAAACGAAGAGTGCTCGCTGGACTCCGTTGCCGCTCAACAGCTTCGATGGTGCTACCCGGAATTTGCTGACCAGCGCTTGGACAGAGTTCTTCAGCACGTTTTATCCGTGTTGAGAGCGTATCTGCGCGTGGAAAGCCACGTGGACGACATTGGCAGTATCGTCGAGATGCTGGTCTTGTCTCTCTCCGCCGAAGCGCCACACTTCAAGAGCACAAACGTTCGACTCGTGCTGCTGCAATTTTTGCTTCATGAGATCGAGCAAGACTCAGTATCCGGCCAAGCCAGCAGGGAATCGAGCGTGGAGGGTGTGGCAATGACTATTGTCAACTCTGTACTCTGTCGCTCGAGCCATGTTCATGCAGGCAAGCAGAAACGAAAAGACAAGCATGGAGATGGTTCGACGGTCGCAAGCCCCATGTCGATTCTGTCGCCGACAGGAGAGTCGACGGGCACCAATTTCTTCTCCGGTGGCTCAACGGCTGATGGGTTCGACAACGTCATGCTGGAAGTAGTGGCTCGGCGAGAGAGTGGGCCGTACTCCCAGGTCGAGGCACTACTCGCTGTGCGTATCCTGTTGTCACTGGCGCAAGACTTTCTGGCTTTTGCTCAGGAGCTCTTTCAGCCCCGGCTGGCTCAGAAGTTCAAGCGTGTGCTGCGACTATTCAGCACGGACTACAACATGTACACACCGCTACTTGCGTATGTGTCAAATATCGCCATCAAGGATACCAAGTACCACGACCTAGTGTGGTCGCCGACAAGCGCGTCAATCCAGCAGTTTGCGTTGCCAACGCCGACCGGGTTCTCGGGTGCAGACAAGTACTGCCTCATTCGAGTCTGGGAGTTGCTGGGCAGTCTGATGCTTCACAATGCTGCAATCGACACAGAGCACGCCCGCGCAATTAATGTAACCGTTCTCGGACAGCTGT
Organism: Phytopythium ostracodes; assembly: GCA_023337975.1. NCBI lineage: Eukaryota > Oomycota > Peronosporomycetes > Pythiales > Pythiaceae > Phytopythium > Phytopythium ostracodes. The sequence goes on from JAADXW010001061.1 coordinate 12,017, forward strand.
CGTTCCAGATCGAAGTGAGCGAATCCTTCTTCGCGACAATTTGCAGCTCCAGCAGCATTGTCATTCGCATCCTGGTTCAGCTGATGGTTTCGCCGCATCAAGTGTCACGAGCCGACAGTGAAGATGGCAAGGGAAACTCCCCTGACGACCCAGCAACAAGTGAACCCGACGATGCTAGTGATCGTACTATCGTCGAGGGCAGATCTATACCGTCAATGTCGCTACAGAAAGCTTTGGTAGCGCTCTTGTCGGGTCGAGCATCAGCCTCATCGTTGGCGTCTAGAGGCGCCTTAGTCATCGCCTGTTTGGACTTGCTGCGCGTGATCTTGAGCCGCCTGCTGTTCGAGAAGGACGAGTGCGCCGCATTTATGATGTTCCTGCTGGAGTGCCTCGACCACGC
>JAADXW010001062.1:0-12413 GCA_023337975.1 Phytopythium ostracodes
CTGGTGATGCTACGCGAGATGCAGACGCGGCGAGACAACAAGTGGCGCGAGATCCGCGAGCGCTACGGGTACGCGCACCCGTCCCTCACGCCGGCAGCTTCCCCAACGGACCCAGACTCCAGTGTTTCCCAGCGCCCACCTTCACAGTCATCAGTGGCTCCGTCCACGCCAAGCCGACTGCTTCAGCGGCTGTCGGAGATGAACCGCGAGATTGCAGACGCTGCACGGGTCCTGCTATCGACGCAGCGCCTGGACTTGTCCTTCACGACCGAGTCGCCGCTCTCCATCTCGACAATCCTCGACGCAATCAGCTCCGACAGTGAGCAGAAGCATCTTCTTCGCGATGACGTTGGCGCGCAATACATTCTCATCAAAGTGCGGACGCGCGCGCTTGCGACTGCGAACAGATTTGAACGCGCGAGACACGACGCGACTGATATCAAGCTGTTGGGTCAAGCACCGAGTGAGGTTGTAGACTCGAGCGATGTCGAGGAGTTGTTGGGCGTCACGTTCGAGCAGCGGCAGCTCCAGGTCGCGCTCGAAAGGCTCTTCACTAGGATGAAGTGGCTGTGCACGAGCCATCGCTACCACCTACGTCATCGGATGCTCACGCTAATCCACCAGCATCACCAAAAGACCAGCACCACAGCACAAAAAAAGGCTACGGCAACCACCTCAGCCAGCACGAGCGACGGACAGAGCTGTCCGCTGCTGATTGCGCACACAAAGCAGAGCGTCGAGGCGGATGTCGAGGCACTGCTGCGCGTAGAGCATTTACTTGCAATGCCCCGTGGGAAGAGGGACGAGGTGGACAACATCGCGCTCAAGCAGACTGTCGACGAGCTGTTCAGCCGCGGGTTGGAGGAGACGGCGATCGATCGGCGACCCGCCGCGGAGGGCGCGTATTCTGGTGGAGGTGGCAGTCCTATGACTGATACGGACGTCGAAGACGCTGCATCTACTCGTTTAGTTCTCGACTGTGCAACCTGGTTGCCCTGGGACCTTCTTCAGGCCCCGTACTACCTCGCAGCGAGCGGCAGTACCCTAAAGCAGAGAGTGCAAGGTCAGCTCGATGGTAGGGTGATCATAGACGCGGTTGATGACGACAGCAACGTCGATGCGTTGCTGAAGAACGAGTGGCGGCTGCTTCAGCTGGATGACACGGCCTATCTGCGCGCGCGGCTCGAGTCACTCGCGTGCAATCACGATCGGCGTGCGACTGTCGCTATCCATGTCCACGAACCCGGTGCTCCTGTTGTTGCCACATTGCGTGGGGTCTCGTCGGCTCGACCAAGCATAAGCGATAGTTGTAAGCCCCCGGCTTCAGTGCCAGTGATTCAGTCGACAATCGACGGAGCATCGCGACCAGTTGATAGCGCGGACCGACCAAAGACTGCGACTTCTGCCACAATCGATCCACTGAAAGCCGCGCTACCTGCAGCGACGAGTGCGATGAGCGAGTGTTCCAACGCGCTCTACTCGTTCTATGCCCTCCGAGTGCTCTCGTGCCGAGCCCAGCGACGCCGGCTCCTGCGACTGCTCAACTACGCGCACTACCTGCTCCATGTCGCTCGTCATGCATCAACAGCCGAGGGAACCGTCGAGTCTCAGCGATCACAGAAACAGCCACGACAACAAGAAGCATCGTCGTCGTCTACTCGAAAGTGGAAGATCTCGGTGAGCTCAAGCGGCGAGTACATCGTGTCGCAGGAGTCAGCTCACAGCGACGACGACTCTGTGGACGGGAAAACGGAACAGAACAAGGCGACAACGTCCGCCGGAGCGTCAAAGGAGTTTATCTTTGACGCTGCGCGACAGGATTTGAGGGTCCTGGAGCGCCAAATGATGCGGATAGGAAGCCACTTCGTCAGGAAGCAGGAGCACGACCACTTCCGTCGCTGTGGTGACGCCGGTGGCACGTCCAACGAGTATGCCTTTCAGGCAATCGATCGTTTGCAGGTTCTGCACGACCTGTTCCAGTGCCAAGCCTCGTTTCAGTCGGCCAAGCTGCAGCTCGTCGAGGTTTTGCTCGGCAACGGTCTTTTGGGTCACCTTGGTGTGTGTGGGGACAATAACGAGCGCATCGGAAGCCCGACGGGTCTACGAATTGTGACTTCGGTGCTGCAACGTCGCGCACTCATAGACTTTTCGCACGGATACTTCGTTGAGAGCTTCGCATCCGAGACCATCCAGCTCGAGTTACAGATCCGACTGCAGCAGCATATTCGAGATCACTTGCTCTCAGCGTGGAGGTCCCTCGCGAGTAGCGACACCAAGCACGGGAGCGGAAACAGCTCGAGGCTGGTCGATGAGCGGGAACGCCGCACGCGACTGCTGCTCACGCGTCGGTCGCTATCTGCCAAGTGCGTTGCTCGCTTTTGGTCTCTCCAGCAGAAGCTGATTGACGAGGCAGAGACCAAGTGGTCCAATGCGACCTCCGTCACGGAGAGACACGCGCTGCGGCAGTCTGTGTTCGAGCAGCTGCTGGTCATGTGGCAGTTCATCACGAAGCTGGAGATTCCGGTGGCTCCGTTTCACGTCCTCGAGCGGTCCGCTGTCGACGTTCTGACTGGCAACGGGCTTCAAGCTGTTCTTCCGCCTTTGCTTCTCATTGACACAAGCCGTCAGCTGTACACACGAGCGCAAACGTCAGCTAGCAGTAACAGTGAAACAGCACCTGCATCCGCGTTTAGACGCTCACTCTCTGAGTGGCTGGTGGCGGCGTGGCATCTGCTGGAGTGGCATCAATCGCTAGCGCACAGCATCTATGAGGCGGGTCTGCTTGAGCGCGTGTACCGCTTCCAGTACAGCTTCGTTCGTGAGATGGACCACGCGAACGAGCAAGCGCGCCTCTTCTTCTTTGACGTGGCTGCGGATCCCTGCACCGGGGATTGCGCCCCAACTCCAAATACTCGATACGGAAATGCCGATAACGAGCCTGTGATTCCCACTCTCGAGCCGATCGCGCTCCAGTTGGGGCTAGCAGAAAGTGGCGCTTCCTCTAGCCCCGATGCCCAATCAGCTCACATCGACAGCATCCACAAGACGGTCTCTAACTGGGTCAAAGATCAGCTCTGGACCGCGATGATGGAGCAGGAGCGACCACACCAAACTGACAAAGCCAGCACTACTATCGAGGGTTCGCTTCATGTCGCCCAGGGAGACGCCGCGCTCCTGCACTTGCAGCGGCGATGGGTCGAATACCTGAGCGTCCGTGTCGACTACCACGATCGCGTGGGTGGCCACGTGTTTGAGTTCGCGTCGTCGAGCTTTATCGCGCTGGAAGCGATGCGACAACACCAGCGACCGTCAGAACAGCCTGGTGCGACGCTTACAGGTATTGATATCGACATGGTGCGCGTCAAATATGCGAGTGATGTGGCGCACAAGTTGACGGAGGAGATGCAGGAGCACTGTTATCCATACTGGACGTGCCTCGACACGTTCAAGCAGCGACTGCGCTCCCAACACACGGCCGTCACTACCACTGGACGTGCAAGTACCCAAAAAGACAGCAGTGATTCATCCGCCATGGTCAATCAGGAGGAAGAGGAGCGCATTGAGCAGTTGGACCACGCTGGCATCATCGTTCGGGTGGAGAGCACGGACGCGTGCTGCCGATTCTTGTCAGATGCCTCAGTTGTCCCTCTCCTCCTAATTCAGCTTGACCGGCTTCTTCAGCGATTGAGGAACGAAGCGCAGATGATGCAGACGCTGGGCGGTGGCGCTCACTCTGCGTGTGCTTTTCTCCTCCCTGTGGCCGACGGAAGCGGCGGAGATGATGACGACGATCCGAACGCATTGTCCAAATGGTTTGTCTTCAAGTTCGATCAGCTCAAGAAGGATCTGCAGGCTCACGACAGGCTGGTTGCTGATCGTGGCGGTACCAGGGGTAACGCCAGCTCTTACACCGCAGATAAGTTGATCTCCAATCAGCCAGGAAAGCGTACATCCTTCGTCATCACGGACAACAACAGCGAGAGCGAAGACGAAGCCGATAACAAAGATCCACGCGAGCCGTTGCTGCGGTCATTACCGTCGTTCTCGTTCCTTCTACGGCAATTCTCGACAAGAAGGTATCCTTCGGCAACGCAGACTGGTCGAAGCGTGCACACAAGTCAGTCCGTTCCTGCTTCATCGAACGACGAAGGAGTGATAGGGGCAGAACCAACTGCACCCGAACAACAGCAACGAGAAGCGAGCATGGCAGCACTCCGAGCGCTCATTGCCATCTACAGCGCGCTTGTCCAATTGGTTGACTTGTGTCGCGTTGAGTGTGCTCTACTGGGTGGCGTGGGCCAGCAGCATTGCATCACTGCCTCACATGCGTCAGCTGAAGAGCAAGGCCAACGCGGCATCTCAGACCGGGCACGACATACTGCATCGAGTGAGACAGTATCGACTTCATCTGGTGATACAGGGGGCTGGAAGCTGCTCGCTCAGTGGCAGTGTCGATTTCATGAGCGCATTCGCGAGCATTTGCGGGAAATGGCGGGTCGCATCAGCGCCCAACGGTGCTCTGCACCGCTTGGACAAGAAGGCGAAGCTGCGTTGAGGTATGGCCTTCGGCCGCTGTCGCTCTTTATCACCCCAGCGCTGAGCAAGGACGTCCACCAACTGCACGTTTCCGTGGTGTTGAGGCTTGAGGTTGAGAACGTGGCCCAGCAATTCCTCGAGCAACAAAGAGAGCTTGTCGGCTTCATGCTCGCCGCCGCAGTGATACAAACTTATGCAGATGGGATCGAGGGACGACGGAGACGGTTGATTCTGCTGGAGCTTGACGCGATAGTCTCCACAGAAATAGCGCGCCTTCATCAGCAGCAGCATGTCAGGGCGGCAGACAACTGCAGCAACTTGCAGTTCAGGATTCCCTACCTTGATACCGTCTATCGGCTAAGCGAGGTTCTCCAGCGCTTCCCGCTATTCGGATGCCCAGAGCAGTCTCCACAGCGGCAGTTGCACCACCAAGCTGAACTGCGAATACTATGGGAGACGTTCAGCATCGAGGAGCTGCGACTTCCCTCATCAACTGCACAAACGACATCGCCGCGGACACCACGTGTTGCAGTCTTGGCTCAACTCCTTCGACTTCAGCGCGTCTACGCGGAAGAGCACATGGACCGTCGCGTGCTGTCAGCCGCCACCCAAGAGCCAGCAAAGAGCAGCAACTCAGACCCCAACATCGAAGCTGGCGCTGTGCGGTCACTCGCAAACGCGTGGGAGAGCTACAACGCCGTCGAACTCGCCATCAGTAGCGGCGAGAGCACCTCGACAGACATGCTCTCACGCTTATATCAGCAACCGTCGGCGAAGGTTCGCTGGCGCGAAGGGCAATCGCTTCCTCACAACACTCCCGGTCTCGTAAACGGCGAGAGCCTCCACCTCAAGACGCGGTTTCTTGGTGACGGAGACACTGGTCACGCTGATAGAGGCGGGACTGGGAAGCGGAACTCAATTCAATGGCTCGCTCTCGAGTGCCTGACCTTGGGCCAGCGAACGTACGCGCAAGTGACCGATTTCGCGGCGTCAGTCACGGCGGAGAGATCACTGGCGTTACCATCGGATGTACGCGCACGCGAATACATGAGATGGCTGCACGGCGCGCTCGAGCTCGCGTGGATCCACCGCGACATGCGAGATATGCAAACGCATTATGACACGCTTCTGCAGTATCGCAAGCAACATCAAGAGCAGCGATCGAGGATGAGTCCAACCAGTGGTCGTAAGTTGACGGAATCACTGCTCAAGCAGCCACCCTTGCCGATCTTGCAGCTCGCTAGCGTCTTCATCGAGTCGATAGCCGTCTCACAATGCGAGGTAGGCGGCGACAGGACGGCGCAAAGAGATGCTCTCGCCGTCTCAAGCATCGCCACAGCGAATCAGCTGCGTCACCAAGAGCTTGTGGAGGCTTACAAGAACTCGCTGATGCTTGTATCCAAGAAATGTGAAGAGCTTGAGAACGAGGTTCGCCATCTGCGCTGCTGTCTCCACGAATCCGAGGCCGACGCTGACGCGAAACGCGAGGCTCACGGTGTTGACTACGCCTACGCGCTTCATTTCAAGGTGAAGGCGCTGCATCAACAGCTCGACCTCGTTCATGGACGAGCAGAGTCCGAGCGCGCCGCGATGAGATGCGAGCTTAGCGACGAGTATGCGAACAAACTACAATCGCTTCGCGTGCAATTGCTCGCAGCGGGTGCGCAGTTTGGCGACTTCCGCGCGCAACTGCAGTCACAACTGACGCGGCAGCTTCAGCTTGCGCACACCCGAGCGATTGAGCAACTCGTGGACGGCGGTGAGTCCGGCGCGGTGTCAGCGACAGTCTCGGCGTTGCTGTCTGTACCAGCCAAGGCCGCGCTGCTGGGGTCTCTCCCCACAAAGCAGCAGCAAACTTGGAGCACCTGCAATGTCGAAGGTGGTGCAGCATCACCGTCTGCGTCTTCGTCAGCCTCAGCGGACGCAGTCGCGCGGCTGGAACGCGAAAATTCAGCGCTCAAGCGTTCAGTATTGCGTCTGCAGGCGTTGGTGGCTGTCCAACAGCAGGTTCAGGCTGGGGCACGCGACCGCGAGCTGGAGATGACGCGCCGACACGCCGCGAGTGATGCCCTGAGCCGCCATGAGCTGGCACAACTGCGAGTGCATGTGGCGCAGCTCGAGGGTGATGTGAGTCGTCTCGCACAGGAAAAGGCCCGGGCTCATCAGCGCGCTGTTCGGCTTGAGCAGGAACGAGATCAAGCAGCTCAGCGTCGGCGTGAGGCCAAGGCGCGCGCACTCTCGGCGCCGTACTACCGCCGTGAGACGGCAAATCGGTACAGAAACTCTAACAATGGCAGGTCTGACGTTGAGGACTATGACAGGCTTGAGATCCTGGATCGAAAGCTGCCCCAAGTCGAGGTCGACGTCAAGCAAGACGCGACAGTGTCAACTAGCGTCAACAACAACGACAGTTGTGTCGGTCGGCGGCGATTGGCACCGGCATCTGCTTCTGTCGTGACCTCGGGACGTCGCGCTCTCAGTGCTCAAAGTGGTGATGGTGGAGGCAATAGGCGCGCAGCTCCGGACTGGGAGGAGATGGAGGACGCGTTCGAGGAGGCGTACGAGCGAGCCATCCGCTCAGCAGACAGTAGACAAAACGAAGATGATGACGAGGAAGCCGCGAGGTGTCTGGCGGAGCGCTACCAACGGTCAACGCGGCACCAGCAGAACGAGATCCGGCGACTGCAGCAGCAATTAGCGCGCGAGAGCAATCTTAAGGCAGCAGCACTGCGCCAGCTTTCTGACATGAAGGCCGCGGTTCGTGGTGGAGACCAACAAGACGATGGTGCTGTCGAGAGAAGCGATAACGAAGACAACACGGCGATCGTGATGCACAGCGTCATTGCTGACACGCACTCCACCGCACCCACGACTCCCCGTCAGCAGCAAACACGACCGGCGATCCCGCCGAGTCCGCGGCGCGCGCAGTCGGCGGCGCCATGCGCTCCCATGCGCCATCGTGTGCTGGCGTCCAGTGCCGGCACACCGCTGTCGAGCACGCCCAAACGCCCGAGCACGAGCTTCTCTCCGCGAACTACGTCACTGTCCTCTTCTCTGGTGGCTCAAACTCAGACACGTGCTGTTGGAGCTGCTACCACCAGTCCAAGTCAAGATTCAACGCGACCGCCGTCGACCCGAGGCAAGTTCCATGTGGTCAAACCGGAGCGCGCGTCACTGGTGGGCGGTATCGCCGGTGTTCCGAACGTCCTGTCCTCCCGCGAGCCGCTCCCATACCGGTGATGAACAACACACTCGTGATCACAGCCTGAAACGGGACGAGAATAGAGTCGGCGACACCACCGCAAATCAAGAGCAGTCTCGCGTCGATCTGTCAGTCGTCGAGGTTAGAGTGACCACGGCATCAACTGTGGGAATCAAAGCAGCAGTGTCGAGTGTTTCGGGGAAAGCAGCAGCTTCGACGCCGTCGTTATCGCTCAGGTCGACGTTGTCGTCGTGTTATTCCCACCGAGCGGGAGGGGTTGTTGCTCAGCTCGACCGCGTCCTCGTGCACGCTCTCAATCTTAACCTCTAGGCCCCTGGACGTGCTCGCTCACCTCGCCGCTCTAATCGTCTCAGTAGTGGTCTTGGTCCGTCGTAACGACGACGGCGGAAACGCCCACTCTGACGCACTGGCCATAGCTCTCGGGTCAAAACAGCACAGGATCTCCAATCTCTATCGGCGATAACTAAATGGAATCGCCAGTGCTCTACCACGCGCGGCTTCTCCGTCTTCTACGTCGCCTACCAAGCGATTGCGACGCTCTTGACCTATGGTAGACGGCCTCACGGTTTGTTGTGTTGAACGACAGGCTGTTGGTGTGCGTGCGTGTGAGAGAGAGAACCAGGTTAAGACCGTCAAGAGGAGCTTGCTGTATTATGTTGGTTGTCTATCTGCTAGGTGTGCTTGCATGTTGCTACCTCGATCTGTGTACCGTGTAGCATTGATTGTCTCGTAATGAGAGACTGGAGAGGAGAAATAATGCAGCTACGTCTGAGCTATGCGGTAATTCTGCTTTTGGCGAGGACCGGAGGACACGGACGTCTTCAGTGTCGGCGCGGCCTTAGTTCTGACGAGGGGCACACTGGCTAGGTAACCCCTACGCTATCGCCGCATCTTCCGCCATCTTCCGCATCCGCGATACGTGCGCAGCAGCAGCGGCGGCAGCACGACTACGCACACGAGCAGAAGCGCGAGCAGTAGCAGCACCCGAAGCACGAACAGAAGCAGCAGCATCGACTTCGTCCACGACTGCGGGCAGTGCGTTCGTAGAGTTGGGGGCCGCGATGATCGCGACGGTCTCTTGCCGAATCGCAGCGCAGGACGTCGGAGCCGCCACGAGAAAATCAGTCGGCGGGAACGGCATCAAGGGATCCAAATACACGAACTGGCCCAAGATGTCCTTCGCCTTCTCCAGTTTGGCGCGAAGAAGTTCAGGCCCCTTCAGGAGGAACAATATCTCCGACTCCTGCTTGGTGTTCAAACAGTCCAACTTACGCTGTTCGCTCACCAACGCCTGCAGCTCGCTCGTCGGCTTCCGGACTTGCTGGCGGAGCGCAGCATTTACCTCCTCGACGCTCAAGTCGCCATCGTCAGCAGCGAGCACGTCCACGGCGCCGTAGCCGCCGTCCCGGAGGTTGGCGTCGTCCTCGGCCTCGGTCTCTTCCTCGCTTGCGGCGATCTTGTCGGCCTCCCGGTCCAAAACGGCCTCCTCGAACGCGGGCAAGAACTGCGCACCGGGAACCAGGTCACAGCGAACCGGATGTCCTCGTCGTTTGAGATGGCAGCGTCCCAACCTTCTAGCTGGACGAGCTCGTCCGAGTCAATCAGCTCGTCCATGGCAGTGTCGCCTTGTGCAACCGAGCCCACCATCAGCCTGGAACTTGACATGACAGCAATCGACGACCCGCCGGCGTCGACAGCAAGTGGCACGGCACTCGATGCCATTCTTTCGTCGACGAGGTCGACAATGAAGGTTGTCACGACGACCACGAGCGCGGCAACCATCCAGTCGCCGAAAGCGACCGTCGCCATGGCTGCGCGCAGCGTCAGCCGCAGCTCGCGGTCGTTCATCTTGATGCGTGTTGGTGTCCTTTCTTCTTGGTCTCGGGGTCTCAGGGTCTTGGTCGCGTTTTGGAGAATGAGGCGTGGACTAAAGCAAGGCGAGCGCTGGTTCCCCCCTCTCGGAAAGTACGCAACGCTCCAAGCTTGTTTGACCGGGACCGTTTCCCTAGGTGCGTTGCAGCTCGACCGCTTTCTCGCCTTCACCTCCCTCCATCGGCATTGGCTCGACGGCGTAGTCGACGCGATGCTCAGCGGGTCTATGGAGCCGATAGAAGGACCGCAAGCAGCTAGATGCGCGTGCTTCGGCTGACGCGCTTGCCTGCGTTGAATTAGTCAAGCCGGCGATCGAATCCGGACAAGAAACCCAATGCAACTCAAATCAAACGAACGAACCACTCAGCAGCGTGTCAACAAGTCGGTCGCTCTTGAAGCCGCCATCAACTCCATCAGCGCTACCAAAACTCGCCAAAGCGGCCGCTGTGCCGTCAACAGCCAACACTGATGACCACACTCCATTGCTTCTTCACTTGACCTCTCCACCCCATGCTCTGCCTAACACTTGCACCATCACATCCTTGAAAACGCCGCAGACGAACGAGGTGACGCGGCTTGTCATGTTTGTACATGTATATTGGATTTAATTTCGACCGACCGGGGTTTCCTTTGACCATGAGCGCGGGGCGTGGGCGGGAAATCGCCAACAAGTCGGCTGGGGGAACGGAAGCAGTACTACAGGCCGACGGGTACGACGACAGGCCGGCCATCCGTGGCGGTTCGCTGACCTTACCGCGGCGCGACTTGGGCGACGGGCCGCTCCGCGCTCGTCTTGCTGCTCGGCTGCTCAGTCTCCGCCGCTTTACGGAGCGTCTGGAGGCGAAATCCGCACGAGGGGGAGAGGAAGCAGCGCTTCGCAGCGCGGGGCGAGGGCGAGGGTGGAGCGGGCGATCGAGGCGCCGCGGAAGGCGGGGACGAAGGGGACAAGCGGCCAGTCTTGTTTTGGGGGACACAAGGAGAAGAAGAAGAGAGAAGAGAGAGAGGCGTCGAGTGGCTGGAGCGCTGGGTGGGGTCATAAATTACGCGCCGTCCTCCCTGTACCACACAAAAAAAAAGAGCAATGAGCGTCAAACAGACCGAGCAACGATCAATCCAGGGACGGTAGTGTGGGCGTACCAGTCGGGCGTCATGCCGTAGTAGTCCTCCATCGTGTCCTCGGCGTCGTCGTCCGCGGCGGGCTCGTCCATGGTCTCGTCGTCGTCCATCTCGCTCTCGTACGTTACTCTACCCACAGTCAACACGTACATCGCACACACACGGTCAGTCCCTTGTCGCCTCTACGCACAAACTCCACCGCCGTCTAACGCACCCTTTGGACATGCAGGTGAAGTATAGGATCTTCTTCTGGGCCTTGTTGACGAAGAAGTAGTTGAAGGACCAGAGGTTGCCGTCCGAGAACGGGTCCGAGTCCATGTCGGGGATGTAGCTGTACACGTCGCACTCGTCGAGCTTGATGGCCTCGGCGATGGCCTCCCACATCTTGGCGACGAAGTTGGGCCCCTCGATCTCGACCAGCTCGGCCAGGTCGTGGTTGATGCGGTGCAGCGCGCCGCGGAAGCCGCTCTCCTTGCGGAACTGCTCGGGCCGCACGGCACTGAAGTCGTAGTCCGGGAAGCTGGCGTTCATGGTCGAGATGAGGTTGATGAGCAGCTTGCGCGTGGCCGCGGCGCCGATGGGGCCCAGCGGCGACGGCGCGCGCAGGTCGTGCGTGGCCTCGATCTCCTGCTGGTAGTACAGCTCGAGCGCCTTGGCCAGCCGCTTGTCGCTGCCCGCCTTCTTGCACGAGTACGTCTCCAACTTGCCGCACAGCACGCGGTCGCCGATCTCGTATGAGCTCAGCACCGAGTTGAGCCACGTCAGCTGCGGCTCCTCCAGGTACTTCATCGTCGCCTCACTTCTTGTGTCTCTCTTGTCTTGGGCGCTTACTTGCTGTTGCTGTTTGATTTAGAATGAGGGGAGAAGCGATAGAGCGAGGAAGAGAGGGAAGAAACCCCTGTCTATACTGAGCGCAAGTCAAAAGCGCAAAGCGCCGCGCGTCTGCGTCGCAAAAGCGGCGATTTCACCCAAAGCGGCGATTTTCTAGATGCGCAATTGGTAGAAAACCGGGTGAATTGTAGAGAAAAACAGCAAGTGAAGGGCGAGAAAAACTTAAAAATCCACAAAAAAATACTTCTCTGGTCCGCTTAAGAATGGAAGCTTTGGTTTTACTCGAAAAACCTACCTTGCACTGGTAGAAATAGGTATGAGCAAAAATGTGCAGTGATACTAACATAAGTGTATTGTCGATTGATTTGCCTATCCAAACACCTGTCGACGAATTTACTATAAGCCTAAATCCTAGATCGGAACTATCTATTTCTCTATATAAATCTTAGTACAGATTTCCCCGGCAAATTCGGAACTGTTTCACCTCAATCCCCTCCAATCCTCAATTTCGAGGTAATATCAGTAGGTTAATACATTACGTTAGTCGCGGCAATGATGAGCGCGGAAAAAGTGAAAAAGTGATCCTTTAAGTGCATGTTCAAGTTGCTCGATTTCGACATGAAATGAAAGGCTGGTAAGCGATAGTATGTTCTGCAGTGACAACGTGAAGGCCGTAGGAAGAGAAAAAACAACGCGCACCGATCGTTTGCAAAGATGCCAAGTCCACCCAAGAAGCAGTACACCAGACTCACGAACGGCCAAAAGCTCCGACTTTGCCGGGTTGCGGAGTTGAAGAACCCGTGCCCGCTGCAGGCGCTCTCAGAATGGGCTACAC
>JAADXW010001063.1:0-12408 GCA_023337975.1 Phytopythium ostracodes
AACAACCACCAAGTTGCCCGCCGATCGCCTGACGGCGATCTTGGCGGGCAACTTGGTGGTTGTTGTAGCGCGCGGACCAGCCTCTTACTCGATGCGAATCTGCGACTGAGTGTAGATGGTTTGGCTGCCTCCATTTCTTCTGCGCTCTGTGCTAATCTTTATGCAGAAAGCAGCTAGCAATTTTCCGAGGCGATCTCTCCATCGTTTCCCCAAGTCGTCCGTTCAAAGTATCCTTTCTGAGTCATTTCTGATTCTTGAAACAAATTCAAACTTAAGCGAAGGACATTGGAGACGCTTTCATTCACCAAATTAATATTTGATTATTTTCCTACTTTAACACTTTAAAGCTAATTTGAACGGGAGGCTTCACGTTATCAGCTTCATTGATTCGGCTTCAGACGAAATAAGCCTAGTAGCGGCCCCTTTACAGGGAACAGCTACTGTATCCCAGAATAAAACATGAAAACTATGCTTTTGACGTAGGTACCTACCGGTACGGTACTGTATCGTAAAAAAAGGCGTGCATACAGTTTCAAAGGGCGCAGCTGCACCATATGGCGCGCTTTTGACACAAAACCGCCGATGGAGGGACCCACTTATACCGCTGTTGGAGATGGTGACTTCATCTCGGAATGCAGAGAATTGTCTCTTTGTCAAGAAGTCGACATGACCGCCATTTTTGAAGGGGTTCTAAGTGCTCAGCATGCAACTCTTCAATTCTACTGTGCATCCAGTACTGTACAAAGTGTTAGATCTCCTGTGTATTGCTTCGAACTATCCTAATGCATTACGGGGTGATCGAACCAAGCAACCTCCACGCGCTGTGCCAATACAGTGCACAATGCAAAAATGCTCCGCAACAGCGCCCCGTTTGGCTGGCGACGGATACAGTGGGCAGGGCTGCGTCCTGTATCAAGCTGCCGCCGCTACGATTAGGTGGGCTCGCTGTTGTGTAGGTTCCTTGAATCCGTCTCGACACTGCGATGGATCATTCGCCCGTTGCGGGAAGCGCGTTTTTCGTCTGCTGGCCAGCTCTCGTTCCTCCCATCACCGCGTGCCTCCCAATCGGTCGCCGACCCTGTATGCTTTTATAATCCCTCGTCTAGTGGACCGAGGCGCGACGGGCATCCGAGCCATTTCCTGCATGAGCCCGCCGCTAATACTTTATGACGGAGACGGAGGGGACGGGAAGGATAGCGTCGCCCTCTCGCGCTCTATCAGTATCCGTTCCCTCCGATGAAGTGTACACTGTGCACCCGCCTACATTCGCGATCGTGGCGTTTTGTCCCTCGCCACTGCAAGAACGCGACCTCGAGATCTAAGCAAAGACACTGGCACCCGGCAATGACTGGCGACCCACCAACGTGCCCAACGGTCTTGATTGGTCTTGAAAAATGGACGACTCCGTTCAGTATTGGATTGTGTACTGTTTCGTGCTACATCAGTACAGTAGCGCGGCACACACGTGCCACCAACCAGAACAAAAGTCGTGTCCGTGTTGCTTGTCCCAAGATCGATCGGCGGCATGTTCCGCTTTTCTTTACTGAGTTTGTGTCCGGCACAAAGTGTCGCGATCTGCTGAAATGCGCGCATCGCTTCGCTCCCCAACCTCATCTCCTGGTTGAGACGCCCACTGTGCAAGGTCACACACTTGTCCAATGCATGGATCACCCGGATACTTTCACTCCCTGTTTAGACCTCTCTATCATTTCCAGCGCCAGTCATCAGCCGATGGCCAAGTCGTCGAACAAACCGGCTCTTGGCCACTTCTTTTTCAGAAAAAGAAACCAAAGTGTGTGCGTTCCGTACAGTGCTGTACTGTATTGGTACGGACGCGATCTTGATCGGCCATCCCGCACCTAGAGTTCGTCCTACAGTTCTTCCTGCAGTGGCGCTTCACAGTCGACTTCAGTTAATCGCGAAAGTGCACAGTCTACCCTCTGTTTTCGACGTCTATACATTATCATATCCTTTGAAATTTTATAAAACTGTTACAAAGTTATAATCTACTACCATAGTCACAGCTACCTCGAGGAAGCTATACAATCTTTGGATTTTATAAATATCACGTTCGTAGGAAAGGGAGGGTAGACTGTAGGTTGGCTCGGTCATCTGATGACTTAGCACAGTGGCGCTGGACGCCTCAGTCTCTCAGAAATGATGGGGGATGCGGAGATCGCCATGGCTCGGATGATGATGATGTTCTCTCGATGGGCCACCCGCGTCTGCATCTCGTCGTTCGGAGTGATGCACGTGCGGGACTTGAACATGCCTTCCTCATCTCCCGTCCGCTGTGAAACACTCGCAGTGTAAGCTCAACGCTTGCGGTTGAAGCGGCCGATCGCGGAAGATGCACCTGATTCCGTCAAGTACTACGTTCAATACAACATTACGTTGCCTTTGGTGATGGCCACCGTCTCGGTTCCGAGGGTGGCTTCGCAGTCAGGTGCCCTCGATAGCGGCGACCGCCCGCTCGCACAGCACCAGCAGCCCGGGCTGCGACGTCACGTCCACGCTGTTGTAAATGACCTTGACGTGTCGCGAGGCGCCCAGACGCGTCAGCGGGACGCGGTTGATCTCTGTGCCACGACCGAAGAGAGAGTTCAGACGCGGAGGTCGTCTATTAAGAATGACAGAGCACGAACGGACCGACGCGGGCGATGAGCTCCAACAGCCGCACGGCCTGCTCGACGGCGCGCAGGAGGCCGCTGTTCTCGCGGCTCGAGCCTCGCCCGATGGCTTTGCTCGCCCACTGGATGACCTCGAGAGCGAACTGGTGAGCACCCGCCTGCACGAGGCTCGCGACTCGCTGCTTCTCGACCACTAAACGCAGACAACAAACAGCATGAGACTGTTCGTGCTTCGTACGACGTTTACTCAAGTGGCTGGGCTACCTGGCGGCTCGTCCGAGGTCGTGGCGACTCGGCAGAAGAGCATGCAGGCGACGTACTGGAGCGCGTTCTGGCTCCCGCTGTCGCCATGTCGAGCGCGGCTCTTGGGGTCCGCGCTGCTGGTCACTGCTCGGATGATGTTCATCACCCTGTTGCTCTCGCAAAGCGCGTCCTTGGCGGTGTCTACGGATCATGAGACCGACCGAGGGTTATCTCGCTCTTTAGTCGAACAATGAGTGATATTGGAGCGTGGCACGAGTGTGCTTACCGTTGTGGCGAACCGAGACTTCGAGGAACTTGGTCACGTGCCACAGCAGCAGCGAGCGCTCGCCGACGTTGACAAGCGGCCGGTGCCACGCGCTGCTCGCGAGGAACTGGGTGACGTCTTGGAGCAGGCTCAGCTCGAGTATGGCGTCGACCGAGCGCTCTATTGTATCAAGAAAATCAAACCAGCACGCGGGCGTTAGGCGCGTGGATCGACCTTCTCTTCGTAGTTAAGACCGTACGTCGGAGTGTGATCACGTGGAAGAGAGCTCGGCAAATCGTCTGAACAATGTGAGGCGACTGCAGGAAGGACCTCAGTAGTCGCGAGAAGATCGACAAGACGTCCAGGCTCTCGACGGTTTCAGACACGTTGCCCGCTGCTCGTGAAGAGTGTTAGGATTGCTCGAATGTTGGCACTCAGATCCACGGAAACAACTCACCGTGTTCATAAAGGACGCTGCTCACAGCGTCGCAGCCTGCGAGTGCTTCCTCTTCGCTTATGGCGGCGCCCTTGAGCCGCCTACAGATCGCGCTGAGGAGACCGACAGCGCAGATCTCGTCCTGATTGTCCGCTGTGGTTGCGAACGTTAGTCGCTCTGAACAATGTGCACGCTCGTGCGATCAAGCATACCGTGCGGCGCGGCGGGCATGTCAAAGCATAAAAGCGACACCAATCGGCAGGTCTCGATGAAGAGCTTTCGGTCGTCTGTGTGCGTGCTGGTGGCTCGCGTGAGGAGCGTCAGCCACCCCGTCTCAGTGATCTTGGACTGAATGTCGAGCTCCGTCGGTTCTATCGCAGTCATCGAGCGCGTCAACTACAGCCGATAGATCATGCAACAACAACGCCGTCGTCCTAACCGGCGTATGAGTCACCTTTGAGCGAGATGAGCCGTCGGAGGAAGCGGCAGGCGTCCGTAACCACCTCGGGCTGCGTCTCGACGTGGTCACGCGTCATCTCGAGCAGCACCGGCAGCAAGACCCCGTCCTCCACCATCTTGTGCCGCACGGCAGGGTGATGGACCACCAGGCGCGAGAACTCGACGCAGGCGCGCCGAAGGGCATACGGGTCGTCCCGAGCGCGACCCGCATACAACACGGAGAGCACGTCGTGGTAGTTCTCCGCGTAGAACTGCATTGCCAGGCTGGAGGCTTTCGTGTCAAGTCTCACATGCAGGTAGATGCTGAGAGCCGAGCAGACCGGAAGCGTCGCGGCGACCAGAGAGAGGACGGTGCGAGACCGAGGACGCAACGGCTCGCCGCCCAGGGACAACGGCCTGGAGAAAAGGAGAGAAGGAGAGAAGGAGAGAAAATTCAACGGCAACAATCTTCACGCGGGCGGGCGAGCGGACGGTCACTCAACGGCTCACTTTTAGTACGATCTTCTCTCTGTGCTCGCTGTCAGTCAGGGTTTCTGATTGCTCTAAGCACATACGAGCGGGCGATTGGCGGGTCGGCTACGATCCTTTGGGCCGATCTTGGCGCTGCCGGCGCGAAAGTTCACCGCCGCAGCCGCAGCCGCAGCCGCCGCGGCCGCCGTTTCGTGTCTATGGGCCCGGCGGACGCTGGAAGATCACGCGCCGGATTGGCTCGGACTGGAACGACCAGACGCATCGAAAGTGGCGCCTCGGAGCTGGCGAACGAGCAGGCGACGTGGCCAACGCGCCGGCCCCTTTGGTCGTGAAGTACGCCCACAAGCACTTGCTGCGGGGTCCCCACAAGGGGCGTGGCCATGTTGACGTGCATATCATTGTATCAGCCAGTTAGTTATTTACCTGAAGAAGTGCTGCGAGGCAGTACTGTCGACTAGAACTCTGGAAGAAAATAAAAAGAAAAAAGTTGCGCCCCTTCAAGATCTCTTTTTTGTGTCGCCCATCAAGGTTTTAAAGTAAAACCTGCTCACCAGTACAAGGTTTTAGTGTAAAACCTCATTTTGAAAGGGCGCGGGGCACCCTTTCGCGTCCAAGAGCTCCGCCCAAAAGTCCAGAAATCCAGAACCGACCGCCCACTATCCGCCCGCAGGGCGGCATATCCGTTGGTTTCCCTTCTCGCTTCTCCCCCGCCCGCCGTCCGTCCACTTTTACCGGGGCGACGTCTCGCTCTCCTCTCTTGCTCTCCTCTTCGCCGCTGATCTGCTGCGCGGCGACTGGCCGTAGCTAGGCGTCTGTTCTGACGGGCGCCCGTGGGGGTGGACCAGCTGCCGAGTAACTGGAAGGGGAGGTGAATCAATACTTACGCGGAAGGAAGAAGCGCCGAGGGCTGAGCGAGCGAGCATTGCACATTTGCGGCAGTCCAGCGCTCGCCCGTCGCCGCCGTCCACTTGTTCTGGAACGAAACAGCGGCCACATCAGGTCCGTGGCGTCTATCTACACACTCGCGAGCTGAAAATGGGCAAGCAGAGCGGCAAGAGCGGCGCCGGAGAGAGCGGCGGGTCCACGTACGAGCGCAGAGCATGGACGCGCAAGGAGGACGACGCCATCATCCGGCTCGTCGAGGAGTACGGCACCAAGCGCTGGAGCGTCATCTCGGACCACCTGAACGGCGAGAACCACGGCACGGAGCGCACGGGCAAGCAGTGCCGCACCAGGTACGGGAGGAGTCTCTGTCGTGTACTCTGAGTAGCTGGCACGTCAACTGATGTGTTCCTTTGACCGGCCGGCAGATGGCTCAACCACCTGGACCCGACCATCAAGAAGGACCCGTGGACGGCCGAGGAGGAGCGCGTCATCGAGGACGCGCAGACGCGGCTCGGCAACAAGTGGGCCGAGATCTCCAAGCTGCTGCCTGGCCGGTGCGTACACGCTTTGCTTCCCGTTGCCCAGCTCCGTCGTGCCCATTCCACTGACCGTGTGCTGGTTGCGTGTGCCCTCCTCAGAACGGACAATGCGATCAAGAACCACTGGTACTCGTCGATGCGCCGCACGATGCGCCGCATAGCCAAGCAGCAGAACAAGTCGCTGGTGCAGGTGAATGGCGGCCGGGCAGGCACGGGCATTGCCGCTGCCGCCAAGGCGAGCAAGCAGTCGGCTGCCACCTGTGATACTGCGATGGACGGGTCGTCTGGAAACACTAGCGAGACGTTCGGGAGTTGTCTCGACGGACTGTCGTCCAAGCAGGCGTCCGTGTTCAAGGACTGCTGCAACTCGGTGCTGAAACAGGCAGAAGGCAAAGACCGGGACAGACAGGACGCCATGATGATGAGCACACAGACACAAGCCAAGAAGACCAGCTCGAAGCGGAAGCGGAAGGACCTTCGGATCTGCACAGCAAGCGGCAGCGCTGGTAGCATGACGGGGGAGGCATCATCCAGCGGCGGGATGTTTCTGCCGGAGGACACGCCAAGGCGTGTGCTGCATACGCAGCTGCTGCTTCAGCTACTCAACAACTCTAGCGACGATACAGCCCACCTCGGCAAGATCGACACGGTTTTCCTCGCGCGCGTTGGTAGTTCAGGGTCGTCCAAGAGCAAGAAGCGGAACGTCGGCAGCAAGAAGAGCGCGCTGCAGGCCAAGGGCCTTCCTGCGATGCCTGGTGGTGATCCGGCCTCCGATCTCTCACGGCAGCTTGACGGGCATCCGTTCCCCGACATGGACGCGTTCGAGCACCTCGACATGGACTTCAACGAGGTGCGTGCGCCTCGAAACTCACCTCAACTTGTAGTAAAACGAGCTAGACTGACACGCTATTGATCGCCTACACAGCAAATGACCGAGATGTTCAACTTGCCGACGCCCGCGGGGCTGCATGCCCCGCACAGCCTTCGGCGATCGCCCTGCTTTCTGTCGCCCTCGCCCATGTTCACAAAGCACGACGGTCAAAAGTTCTCCTTTGACTTGCCCACCGAGCTGGACTCGAGCGCCCTCGACTTTGTGAGTGGCTTCCTCCCTGCCTATCGATCGTCCAGACACCTTTCGCTGACGTTGAGTGGCTTGTGTTCGCTGCTACTTCAGGAGATTCCAGGTGAAGGTGGCGTCCTCCGACGCTCGCCGCGACTACGGACCGACGTGTCAGTCGCGTTCCCGCACTCGACACCGACGCCCTTCACCCACGGGAGGCAACCGTCGCCACACAAGCGCTTCGCGCCGCCGGCGATCGACGTCGGGCTACAGCAGGACACGTTCGACTTCGACCACTCGATTACGCCGACGCTCAAGAGCCCGCAGCTGCGCCAGTGGCTCGACAGCTCTCCAAAGAGCTTCATCGCTTCCGTATAAACGAGGAGAAGGCGTTGGGCGGTCGCTGCTTGCCTTCGCTCGCGCGACTGATCGGCCGAGGCCGAGCCCACCCATTTGATGTGTCCGTCGCCTGTCCGTCAGTAGCACTCGTAGTCCACGACGGAGCCTTCCCGCCCTGCATCTTGCATTTCGCTTTCGCGCTGCATTCTAGATATCGACGCCCGCCGAACGAGTAGCAGTACTGTAGCACGTAGTAGTAGTAGTAGTAGTAGTAGTAGTAGTAGTAGTAGCGAGTCGAGGCGAGGCGAGCGCGTTCTCTCGAACAAGCCGGTCAAGCGCCGACGGAGGAACGAGACCAGCAAGACCGCGCGTGTCCGTCCGTCGAAGAGAGAGGAAATACAATAGTTAATCCTTATCATCCAAACACAACACCAGACGCGCGATTCTACCATCAAATCACCACACGCGAGCCAAGACTGGAAAAGGACACATTAGGCTTATCATTTCACAGTAGCAAATTGTGGCGGGGCATCCCATCACTCGGCGGACGACTCGGTGGCGTCCGATACGACCGACAGCGCCGGCCGTCGGTCACCCTCGTCTTCCTCGTCGCTGCCGTCTCTACCAACCTGTTCTTCAGTGCGGCGCCGTGCTTGCTGTTGCTGCTTGGTGTCCAAAGGCTGGAGGTACGGAGACGTCGCTGGGCGCATTCGAGAGCACTCGGCGCCGCGACGGAGCTCTGGGAGACCTCGGCTCGCTCTTGGCGTCGCCCTCAGGCTGCTCCATCCTGATGGTGCTGCCCATCCGCGACTCGGCATATTCGCAGCGAGCCATGCCGTTGTCTGACTGGCACCACCGACCGTGTGCGTCCAGCACTCCTATCTTCTCGGGCAGCTTGATGATCACCGCGCCCTGTTCGCGACGGAACTCGAGCTGCGCGACGAACTTGCGCGCTTGGTCGTCCTCGCCGGACCACCCGGCCACGTACTTCTTGATGTGGTCGTCGAAGAAGTCGAAGATGAACTCCTCGACGCGCTCCGAGTCGTAGATCTGCACCCGGAGGTTCTCGTTGCCGTCCTCGAGCGGGCGCACGAACGCCGACACGACCACATACTGGCCGCACGGGAGCCGGACACCCTTCTTGAGAAGCAGTCGCAGCTTTTGTACTGGAGAAGGCCGCGCGGAGGGTGACACGGGCGAGGCCACGACGAAGTCGGACCACTCAAACTTGATGTACAAAGGCGCGTAGTTGAAGGCCGGGGTCTTGCGCTGCGTCATGGACTTGCAGTACGCCTCGTAGTGCATCTTTTTACGCTTGGCGATGATCTCGCTGGCCTGCTCCGCTTCGTCATCTTGAAGCAGACGCCGTGGGTTCGGGTCGATCCGCAGCATCTCGTCGTCCAACAGTGAGAACGGTTGCCCACCGTTCTCAGTCCTCATATCGTACGCTAGCAAGTGCGGGTTCTGACCGCCGGAGTGGTCACCGATGCGTGGCGGCTCGCTGTTGCCTCGCCTGGACGCGCGACGCTTGCTCGCATAGCGTTTGACGGTGGATTCTACGGCGTCCACGACCGAGGGCGAGATATCCCACGCGAGCAGCTGCTCCTCCGCCAAGATACTCCCGCTCCGCTTCGTTGCACGTCGTATGGATGTTCGTCGGCCCTCCGGGACTGAAGGCGGAGCGGGTGCGTCGCTAGAACTGGCAGCATGTCCGTTAATAGTCGCGGGGCGCTTGAACGCCGTTGGCAAGACCGATTGGGAAGACCGTCGATGCACGAGTGGTTTTACGAGCGACCCGCTGCTGCCTCCGCGCTGATCGATCGCGCTGGATTGCTCGAGTCGCGCGCAGATATCGCCCAGTACAGCTTGTACATCGTTGTCACACTTTGAAGCCGAGCTAATTGTCGGCTTGAGAGGGTCTGAGCTGTCGCAAGAGGGGATCCCATCGGCAGTTTGCGCTGACGGAGTCTGGAAACTCATACCTTGTGCGTTATCGGTGTTGAGTGGCTCTGTGGATGGCTGCGCTGCGGTGGCGGTATCGTCTCGTTGCGTTGGTGACTCCACTTGGACCAACAGCGACGCGATCGTGTCGCTAACCGCGTCATCGACAGCAACGCTGATCGCATCCTCGTCCATGGAGCCTAAGCACTCTGTTGCTGTCTCCTTCTCGCTCCGAGGTGGCGTAGCCGCATCCACCACCGCCAGCTCATCGGTCACGCTCGATGATGTCGAGTCGCTCACTGCTCCCACAACGTCGTGTAGAACTGTGCAAGCTTCTTCATCCGTTGCGGGTGCACAGTCATCATGCAATGGCTGAGAATACGCTGGCGTACCGTTCTCGTTTTCTGGTACGTCTTCAGCAGACGGCGCGGCATTGTCTGCCGTCGCGGCTGAGCTTGTCGCATCCCGCAGAGGTGTTGGGTCTCGTCGCTCACACACAGCATCAGTACACGGCTCGCGGTCTTCGAGCACTTCGCCTTGAGCATCAACTGCCGAGCACAAGATGTCCATAAGGTCTGCAACCGCGCAATCATCGTTGGGGTCACACGGTTCTTGGTGAATTTCCGGCGGTGAGACAGCTAGTGCGCGCTTTGCTGACTCTGGCGGGGCATCTTCGTGCATCGACGTGGTCGTATCAGCTGGAGATGCTGCGGGACATGCTTTATCGTGACCAACGTCGTCCGTACGCGAGTGGTCGTCATCGTCGTCGATGTGTTCCATGTTAAGCTGAATCTCGACGCTCACAAGCGCTGATGCTACCGCTCGTGCTACCGCACTTACAGCAAGTTCCTGAGCGACCGCTTCGATTGAAACAGGCAACTCGTGCGTATTCGCGGCAGCAGTCGGTGCTGGCGACTCCATATGAGTCAAGCTCTTCTCGAAGTTGTCGGTTGTTGAAGTGACATCAGTGCCGAGGTCGCTCTCGTAGGTATCAAGGGCTGCCTCCGCCTCCGTGTCGAGCAGATCAGCAGTCACAGGTAAATGTTCTGTGCCATGAGCTTGCTCGACCTCAGTAGCATCGACAAGATTCCCATCGCTAGAATCTGCTTCGCCAACCGTGTGGTCTCTAGACTCGTCAGGTGGATTGGAGGCGTTGTTCCGGGCGAACGACAATACGGCGTGGCGCATAACATCTTCCACCAGTTCCTCCGTGACTGCTGCCGTCAGTGGACGCTGCTCACCGCGAAGAGATTGCTCTGAGGTTTCACCCCCAACACGTGTCTCTGCTGTCGCCTCGCCCAAGGATTGGACAGACGGATCCGGTTGCCGCAGCCGTGCGTTGCTCGCTTCAGGGAGTTGGTCCGCGCAAATTTCGTCATCGTCGGTCTTCTCACTGGCTCCAGTGCTGTCATTCGATGCAGGTGATCCTACATCGGCAGAATCATGACCACTGGCAGTAGCTGAACCAAAGCCGCTGCTGAGTTCAGCACGAGCGGCATCGTTTCGTTCTGGGATGACTGGTTCTGCTTGTGCAAGGGGTCGGGATTCACTAATTCTTGCTTCACTTGATGCGGAGTTGTGTTGAATTATGCCGCTCACGACCGCTTCAACTTCAGATCTCGCCTCACAGTCGGTGGTCCCAACCTCCATTAGACTCTTGAGCACTTTAATGAGATCCACGGTGTCGCGGGAGTCAACGGCTTCATAGGGAGGAAGATCCGGGATGGGCATGATGTCAACCGCGGGCTCTGGAGACCGTACTTCGTCAGCCTGGATTGAATCTCTAGTCGAGTAGTGCTGGAGGACAGTCTCCGTCACTTGACCCACAAACATGGATACCGTTACTCTGGGGTGAGCACGATGGTCTTGCTCGCTTGAGCAACAAGGAGTCACTGAGCCGCCGACTGGGTCCGAACTATGAACTTGCCTGTCACCATCGTCTGTGGCCTCCACTTTACGGCAATCGAGCTCTTCGTGGGTATCCTCAACGGCAACTCGGGGCGTCGAGGAGTTATGACATTGCGTGATGCCACAGGCTGTGGCTTCCACCAAGTCAAGCGTGCATTCTTCGTTGAACGAGACGTGGCTTTCAGCGTTGTCACAGGATGGTACATGTGCTTCAAGGCTCGCATCGTTGCTGGGAAGTTGTTGTGTTGCCACGTCTCCAACTGACTTGGCTAGAACCGAGTGGCAAAACGCCGTCGCAAAGTTCCGCAACCCGCTTGAAAGTCCGTCGGCATTGTGGATCTCGTCTGTACGGCATTCATCTCGGATGGCCGTCGCCAGAGAGGCGCCATAGACGAGATCGGTGCTCACTGACGGTTGTTCAGGAGAAAGAAGTGCGGTGTCACACGAATCTACCGCGCCGGTGGCTGAACCGCACTCCGTTGCCACGACAGCATCGGCCTCGGTCGTCTCGACCGTCGCATCCGCAATTTTGAAGGTGTCCGCCTCGCCCGATGACTGTGAAGCCCACGTAGGCTCCTTGGGTTCCTCAATAGCGCTCACATACAGCTCATTGTCTGTTGTCGACGGTGAAAACGTCTCACCAAGCGGATCGCTGACGTGCAACGCCGCGCTGGTGTCGGCCTCACTCGGATGCGAAAATAGGGCCGTATGGACTAGCGTCACTGTGTCCGAGGTGACCATCGAGTGTGCGACTTCGACATGGCAGGTGGGCTCACCATTAACCGCCGCTTCGACGTTCACGGCAGAACCCTCATGCTCTGCACTCGCCTCCGAGGCCATCGTGTTTTGGCCACTCTCTGTCGATGCATCTGGCGGAGCCTCTACATAATCTGATGCCTCTGTGGTGTCCCAGTTTTCGTTGCTCTCATCAGTAGGTGTCAGATCGATAACCTCGTCCGGGATAAAAGCTTCTCCAACCACGCAGTTAGTTTGTGGATAACGCGCGGCGTCGAAGTTGATCTCTGCGGCTTTAGCTTCATCGATCCTCTCGGATGGCTGCATGCCATCGTCTTTTGACGGCTCGAGCTTCTCCAGCTGCGAACTTGACTCAACTGCATCACATTGGTCGATGATATCGGTGACAGCGGCCATCACCTTGGTCTTCAAGTCGTCATCGGTGAAGATTTCCGACGCTGTCGCGAACGAATTGCCAGTTTCCGTCGCTGCCTCAG
>JAADXW010001064.1:0-12401 GCA_023337975.1 Phytopythium ostracodes
GGCCTTTTTCACTCTCCGTGTCATGCTCATGCGTCTCTGGAGGAGGTCGTCGACCGTACTTGCTGGCAACTCCCCTTGGAGTAAGGTCGTTGCCTCGTCCGAGTCGACGCGGAATCAGTCGTCTTCCCCGCGCCGCGCAAGATATATCAACAGTCTAAACCCGTCAACGTTCGCAAAGGCTGGGACCAGGCCCGAGTCTTTGGTCGCCTCCTTCACGGCGTAGATGCTTTCGTCTAGATCAACGTGGACGGCAACCAGGGCTGCCGAGTCGCCCGGCGCGAGGCAGCAGATCCGCACGCTCGTGTCGTTGGTGGATCGGCCGTCGCGAGTTACAATGCCGGCCGAGGAGGGTTTCCTTGCCGATAGATTCCCAGGTAAATCTGAGAAACGACGCATTCGGAGGAATCCGACCGCAGTTCTCAATCGGCCGGCAACCCAGGAAGCATCACACACGATGAAGGTCTACTGCCAGACCGTTGGCGAAGAGAGTGAGGCGCTCGCCGTCCGCATCAGCCTGAACGCGACTGCGGACGCCATCAAGGTCGCGGTCAAAGCGAAGTGCGCTCCAACCTTCGATGGCGTCGATGCACACCGGTGTCAGTTCCTCTTGGAGCGGCGCGGGCAGACCAAGTGGCTTCGCGACGACTCTGACGAGACTGAAGCGCTCAGCAAAGGCGAGCTACCCGCCGCCACTGTCTGCGATCTACTCGAGCGAGAAATCGATTCGAACGGAAAGGTGCGGCCGGTGCTTGTCGGTGCATCTCGTTCGGAGTCGATGCAGCAAGATGATCCCGTGGCGATCATTTGCTGGCAAGGCTCACGGCCGCTCCATCCGTCTCTTGCAAACGCAAGAGACAATGGGACGCGCTGGACGCCTCGCACGACGAGATGCAAATGCAGTCGGACAGCAGCATCGTCTGCATGAAGCTGGCGCGGACGAGCCTGCCGTACTCGTTGCTCGGCCGCGGAACTCTGGACAAGGTGTACACGGATATCACGGGCGAGACGTACGAACAGCTAGTCGGGGAGGCGAAGCCCGGCGCCATCGACTATATGTGATCGACGCTCACCGTCCTGGAGGCGGTTCTCGGCAGTCCGAACACGGTGAAGGAGGCCGAGCGTCTCCACTTTATCGTCCAGGTGCTGACGGTAGCAGCGTCATTCTACTTTCCTGGGGGACGCCGACGACGATGTCTCCGTGGTCCGCATGGACTGTGACGAGCCGTTAAACGGCCGGTACATCAAGGCCAACCGGGTCGTCGACTTCCTCAAGCGCGTGACCAGCGAGGGACGCTGGCGACGCCTGTGTGTCGTTAAGGCGAGGCAGGACGACATGAAGAAGGCGCGCGCGAAGACTTTGCTCGCCATGGAGGTCGCGTCAGAACTTGAAGACCCGAAGACCATGTACGGGCAATACCCTCTTGCTTCTCGTAGCTCTTTTACATTTTGCTAGTCGTCAGTGTAGCCATTTTCCATGGTGTATCCATCCATATCTTCTCGGACTTGAACTGCAGCTGCAAGAGCAACAAATAAATACTGGCCTCATTTAGGACACCCAACTGCATGCACAATCCACCTTCGCTAGCTGTCGCTATCGCTGGCTTTGCCCCTCTATCGAGTCGCACCGACCGACCTACATGAACGTGACTAGAATACAAAGCACGTCGCCGTCTTCACACGTCGAACGATATGCTCTTCCGACGCGCCGGTTTGCCGCTGCAATGGCCCTCGCATGCACCCACGGCCACGCCCGCATTGTGGTCGTCCGCTATTTTTCCATCAAGATTGTCGCCATCATCACGCGACGAAGACGCCATCGCCCTTGAAGACGGCGCAGACTTGGGCTGCATGATGCTCGCACCGGTCGGGGCGTCAACTGATAGCGACCGGACCGCTCGACCGATGACGCTCTTGCTGCTAGCTTGGGACGCCCCGCAGAACCACGCGAGCGCCTTCTCGACCTCCGACGTGGACATGGTGAGCATCATCCACAGCAAGAGCGCGGCCACCGCGAGCAGCGTCATACCCACTGATAGGTACAGTCGCGACCAGAACAGCCACCCGTACCGCCAGCGCACGCGGTCGCCCAGGAAGTCCGAGTGGAACTGCAGGGGCGGGTGCTGTCCGCCGCAACACGAGCCGTCCACCGCATTGACACACGCGAACGCGATGGAGCGGTGCTCCACGTCGAACAGCGTGTAGTACGCGCGCATGAACATGACGCCGAGGATGATCACGTCTTCCGAGCCGTCACCACCGTGGCTTGGGGCCGACGGGAACAGCGAGTGCACGTCCAGCTGCGGCGAGCACACGTGGTCGTCGCAGCGCACGTAGTCGGCGCCCTGCAGCGTCAGTCGCTGGCTCGGACCCAGCGACTTCTTGGAGAATGCGAACGTCAGCGGCGGGAACTGATCGGGCGAGCAGTACCAGCACGCGACGCCGCTGACCGTGCGCGCGTGCGGGAGCAGCTGCACGTCGTGCTGCGACTGCAGATGACGCGTCATGACGCGCAGCACGCGGTCGAACATGCCGCGCGGGAGCAGCAGCAGCGACGTGCCCGAGTCGACGATGGCGATCGCGTCGCGCGCACCGCCGCGCACGTCGACGACCACGACGGCCTCGTCCTCCAGCTCGCCGGGGTCGTCGCCAGCGTCGCCGAGCTCTTCGTTGACGGGTGAGGTTGACGACGTCATGGGCGCTGGAGAACGTCGTAGTCTACCGGTCGACGCCGTCGATCCGGTCGAGGATACCGCCTCGCCGACGGTGAACTGGGTCATTCGGATGGCCCAGAAGCCGAGCGCCTTGCTGCCCGACGGGTACGGCACCACGGGGAAGTGGTGCCACGTGACCGACGCGTTCGGCATGTGATTGCTGCTGCTACCGGCACTGGCAGCAGTGACCGCGGCGAGCGGCAGAGTCTCGTCGACGCCGCCAAAGATGAGCTGCGCGCCCGGGAGCGCGCCGGGCAGCGGGTTAATGTACATGGAGAAGCGCGCGAGCAAGTGCTCGTGCGAGTCGTCTTCCTGGGTCCGTCGCTCGCCTGGAGAGCCCATCGCGCTCGTGCTCCGGAACAGACTGGGCTTGGTGATGAGCGCGAGCGTCTCGAGCCCGAGGCCGACGATGCCGTCCGCCTGGAAGCGCTGCAGGCGCTTGGTGGTGGCCGTGACGCTGCCCATGCGCACGCGCTGGAGCTCCAGCGTCACGTCCGTGTCCGTCTCGGGGCCGAGCAGCAGCCGCTCGCGCATGACGTCGCCCGACGCGTTGCCGCTGCCGTACTCGAGGTGGAAGGGCTCGGCTAGCGCCTCGTGCGACTCGGACGCGCGCGCGTCGTAGCGGCGCTCGCCGGCGCACACGCCGCAGGCCGCCGCGGGCATCCACACGTCGCTCGAGCCCGTGTCGAAGATCACCTGGAAGCTCTGCGGCGGCGTGCCCACGCGCACGAGCCCGTGGAACTGCATCTGGTCAAAGTTCTCCAGCGGGATGCGCAGCAAGGGCGGCGACAGCGCGTCCGCCGGCATCGCCGCGGCACCACAACTGACCGGCGTGAGCAGCAGCGAGAGCGACAGCAGCGCGGCGGCCCTGGGGACGACCGCGCGCGGTCGCGGCCGGCGCGACATGGACGACGACCTGGCGGAGCGGACCGACGGGAGGCGGCGCGGGCGGCGGGTAAACAGTGAAAAAGTGAGCATGCCTTGGCCCCGGCGGACGGAGACGCCATTGTTGGTGGCCGTTCATACTGAACGCGACTCTTTCTGGGAATTAGGACGACGGGAAGTCTCGACTCGACCCGCCCGCAAGCTGAAATCCAGAGTGGTTACGGTGATTAAATCAGTGGATGTGAACTGACAGTTAGAGAGCAACTGACTGAGGATGAAGGAGATGGGAGGGTTACATACGGCAACGAGTACTGACATAGAGGTAGAAACCGGACAGCAAAAGGCCACGAGGGAGGGGAAGCGGGTTACAGTTGGGGCGCTCATGAGGACGAGCGGACGACTTGGCTTTGGCCATTTTGAGATCAATATATACTTTAATCAAGATAAAATTTAATCGGAAAAACGAAAATTCGAATGTAGTGGCGGTAGAGCACGGACACTTGGCCGCTGTATGTGACAGATGGAAGAAAAAACGAGGTGTACAGAAGCGAAGGCATAAAACATACACGTTCTCAAACGTGTGTTTCAGTCAGAATTATTCTTAATTCACGCTTAATTTGTTGCTGAACCTGGCCTCCGTTCATTCCAGCCAAGCCAAGTCGATTAGATAAACTGAAAAATATTTTCGAAGTCTGAGTTATGTACTAGGTTATTAACAAATTAACTGAAGGATAGGCGACATATACCCGCCCCAACCAGCGCTGCCGCAGGAAGCGGAAAAGAGCTGCTGACGGCAGCGTTGATAGCGCAGCGCTCAGCGCTGCAAGGTAGAGTTAATACCCAACCCATCAACCGAAAGCGCTGTCGAAGGCGGCGGTAAAGCGCACCGCACAGCGGTGCAAGACAAACCTATTGAACATGCACTTTCGGGGTTAAGATATGGTTATGGCGAGGTGATAGTCCAAGTATCCCTCGTGTAACTCACTATTAGGACGAGGGTTAGTGGGGTTTATCGCTTTTTCAGTCGCTTAGTACAGATATCAGTATTTTCGGTACATTTTTATCGTTAATCGCGGCTTCTTAGTCGTCTTGTCGGAACGTTGAACAACGTGGCGCCTTGACTCACACGAACTGCAACTGCACCCGCTCCATACTGTGCAACAGTAAGCCGGGCACATGGCTCCAACAGTTACAGGAGCTGCAGGCTGCCTGCAGCATTCCCATCTCGCCATTTCGATGGCGGGACTCAACATGCCACACAAAGCATTAGAAAATAAAAGCCATCTAAATTTATTCAAAAGCTCGGACAAAGATCGCGCGATGCCAACGCGCCCGCTGGTTCCTCGCGCTGCAGCAACATAAGATTTGGCGATCCAGAATAAAATTTGAGAACGATCTGCGGAAATTAGAACGAAAGAAAAAAGATATTTCTCGAATAGCGCATTACACACCAGACGCAAAATGATCTTGTACTGTACGTACTGTAAGTGTAACCCACCGTGTAAACCCATCGCACTGCACTTAAATGATCGCGCGCGATGGCCGCAAGCATCTCGCGTGCACAGTGTGTGTACGGCACCCACCGCAACGCTATGCCGCCCGTCATCGAGTTCTCATTCATGCATCCGTCACCACCAACTCATTCACTCTACTGTCGAGCTCCGTCCGTCGAGTCCCCCATGTCTCCTCAGTGTAACCCAGCCGCTGAACGTATCTTCGTGTGACGCGTTGGCGTCACGCATGCGACGCGTCCCGCGTTGCACCTCGCTATTGTCTGCTGCGGCTTTGGCCTACCGGCGCGGCTTGTTCCAGACCCACTTGTTGCCCGAGTACTTGACGCCCTCCTCGACGGGGCAGCTGTCGTGCAGGCTCAAGGGGTCGCCCTCGCCGTTGGGCAGCATGCTGTAGAAGACGATGACCTTGCGCTTCTTGGGCGCGACCATGAGCCCCTGGAAGCAGCCGACGTTAGTGCTGGGCGGCGGCAGCCCGCCGGCGCGCGGGAAGTTTGTGTGTCCGCCCTTGGCCACGTCTGACATGTACCAGAAGACGGTGATCATGCGGTTCTTGAAGCCGTACTCGATGTTCTTGAGCACGCGCGGCGAGTTGCGGTGCTTGTCCGACGAGAAGTAGTCCAGGTGCTGGCCGTACTTTTGCGTCTTCTCGTAGCGCAGCACCTGCACGTCCTCCTGGTGGCTCACGGGCACTTTGGTCAAGTCGGCCGTGCGCCGACGACGGCAGGAAGTACGTGGTGCTCGTGCGCCAGTCGGTCGCGGGCCGCTTCTCGTGGCCGTCCAGCAGCGTGACGCCCGACGGCGCCAGGTGCGGCAGCGACAGCTCCAGCACCACGTCGATCTCGTCGTCCCGCAGGAACTCGTCCACGCCGAACACGAGCGGCATCATGCTCAGCGTCTCGAGCATCAGGTCGCTGTGGCCCCTCACGTTGCCCACGAGCGCTGGACAACACACAACAGAATCGTTAAGTTGGTCTGGCCATCGAACGGAGCGCAACCGAACACACTTTTATGGTCGACGCGGGTGCCCGGCCAGATAAACTGGCCGCCCTCGAACAGGAACACGATGCGGTCCCGCAGGTCGCGGAAGCCGCCCAGGCGCTCGCCCTCGGGCGTGAAGTAGGCCGCCGGCTGTTTGTACTTGGCCGCGAGCGAGTCCCTGTCCTCGTCCTCGTCCAGCGGCGAGCGCATGCCCAGCAGCCCGTGCTTGACTGCGAGCCGGAAGGACGTGGCGTCCTCCGCCACCTCGACCGTTGCGTTCGCGCCGACCATGCCGTCCTTGAACGCCGTCACTATGAGTCTAGCACCACCAACATTGAGGTAACACCAATAACAACACTTGGGCAGTCATAGAGATAGATGCCAAGTCACGCACGTGTCGGCGGGCGTGGAGGCGACGCACAGTACGTGGAAGCCCTTGACGGGCATCATGTCCGTCAAGTACTACTACGCATCGCTGCAGTCGACGCCCACGACGCCACCGGACGCGTCAGAGGCGCCCGAAAAGCCTGGAGCGCGCGCGACGAGAGCGCCTGTAGTCGCGAGACCGCTGTCCCGTAGTAGTCGCCGAAGTCGCCACCGCCGCCGCCGGCGATCAGCCCGGCGGCAAACGCGACCACCACGACCGCGAGCCAGCCGGCCGTCGACCAGGAGGAGGAAGAGGCGGGCTCCGTCGCCTTCGCCTTGGGCTTGGACGCTGTCTTGCTGCCGCTCGCGCCTACCATCGCTTGAATTGGGAAGTGATGAGCCGCAACCGTGCGGCGCAGAAACCAAGTCTTTCATAAAACCTTGCTATTTAAATATTTAACGTTATATAAATATGATTTGATCTAGGTAAGTACCTTAGAAAATTGTGATATCATAAATATATTATAAACTGATGTTCAATCGAAGTGCGTTAGTCGGCACGATGAGGGAAGATCGGGCCAGAATTGGGCGGGGAACGCCCTTCACACAGGCATCCCAACGTATTCACCCTGCTGGCGACCAGCCCGCAAAATGGACACTTGCAACAGCCAACACTGCTCGTTCAGTGGCATCGAAATCAACGTTAAGAGCTAAAAGTACAAGTGGGAACGCACACGGGCAACGCCTAAATACCGCCGTCAGATGGAGAGCTCGAGGCCGCGGAAGCGCGGGGCGTCGTCATCGACGCTGGCGGCGCGCAGCAGCGGCGTGTGCTCGTCCGCGGCAGCCTTCTTGCTCTTGGGCTGGCGCTTGACGTTCATCATGAAGATAACGAGGCAGCCGGGCACGAGCTCGGGCAGCGCGTAGAAGAGCCATGGATTGGCCTGGTGCGGATCGAACACGTCGATGGCGGGCATGGTGAGCAGCGACAGCACGCTGCGGTACAGAAAGAGCAGCGACACGATGGCGCCGATGAGCGTCACGCGGCGCGCGATGCCCATGGCGAGCATGGAGAACTCGATCTTGCGCAGCACGTGGCGCAGCTGGAAGGCGCAGCGCGCGAGCATGACAGCGAGCGCAAAGAAGAAGAGCGCGACCACGGCGTAGTCGAGCTCGAACACGACCGACGACAGGTTGGGGAACAACGTCTTGGCCACTAGCAGTGCGAACTCGACCAGGTAAATCCACACGTTGGCCACCAGGAAGAGCTTGCGCGAGCGCACGGCGTGGTGGTCCTCGCGCGTGTACTCGGCGATGACCGACTGGTTGGCGGCGATGCGCGCGAGAGGCTGCTCAGCGCGCCGCGCCTGGTGCAGCACGTCCTCCCAGAAGCGCAGCAGCAGCGTGAAGGCCGAGAAGAAGAGCAGCGTCGCCAGCTTGCCGAAGGACGAGACGCCCAGCACGTACATGTCGATGTCCGTCGGCAGGATGGGCGCGTCGATGACCATGTGCGTGTACTTATAGGGCGGCTGCGCGCCCTCGACCCACTGGAACATGTGCATGTTGCTCAGCACGAGCCACACGATGCGCGTGAAGTACGAGAAGCTCAGGAACGTCGGGAACCAGCGCATGCGCTTAACCGGAATCAGGTGAGTCGCGTGCCCGTGCTCGCCCAGCCGCGACCGCCGGATGCTCACCGACAGTGTGTACGCCAGCACCGCCGCGTAGCAGTACGCTGCGCTGGCAGCCGCCGACTGCGTGTAGAAGCAGTGGCCCGCCCCGAACACGCAGATCTTGCTCAGCAACGGCAGCATCATCCTGGTGATGGTGGCGATCGTTTGGAATGGAAAGGGCCATTCCTTTACGCCTCGCTTTTTCGATCGGGCCATGTCGACGAAACCCTTCGATCTCTACCAATTTGAAGTAATTACCAGTTTATAGAGGTTCATGAGAGCTGTTATCTACTTTGCGTATATAAATTGGAGCTAGTTATGTTTTCATGAGAGGAACCAGGGATCCTTTTGGCCTCTGCCAAAACATGGCGTGTAACCTATGTACCCTCTTCGTAACTCTCTCGCTTTTGAAATCGTAAATATGTAACGTAACCCGTCTCGGGTTACACTCGGATGTCAAACGAGAAGTTACCGCTCGTCCACCTCAGACGCTAAGAAGCCGACACGACGCCTTCGATCGCCTATTCGGCGCCTGCGTGACGCTGTGGGGATGCCGGACGCGCGGCGGAGGAGCAAGAAGGAGCGGGAGGCGTCCTCTTCCGCTGTTGGAGCAGCGCGCGCGGGCGACGATGCGGCCGCGTGGCTCACGTACACGGCGCCGGACGGCCGCCCGTACTATTACAACTCGGTGTGCCACATACGCTTCGCCACTCGCTCGTCGGGTCTTTTGGGTCTAACGCCGCGTGTATTGGGCGCGTAGATCACCAAGGAGAGTCGCTGGAAGCCGCCTAAGGCGCTCCGCAGTGGCGGGGACAAGAAGAAGAAGCGCCCGCCGTCCAGCCGACACATCGCGCCGGTCACGACCGCCGCTGCGCTTGATGAAGACACCGCGCCGACTGGGAAACACGAGGAGGAGGGAGACGGAGGCGACTCGCGGCGCAGGAGCGAGCGTCGACGCTCCAGCTCGTCGAGGAGCGGCGAGCGTCCGCCTTCGTCGCGGAGTCAGATCGAGAGCGGCGGGAACGACGCGACTGCTAGCAGCGGTGGCGGCAAGCACGGCGCGTTCCAGAAGCTGCAGGCGTCGCTAGAAGGCCGTCTGAACGCGATCAAGACGCCCATGATGATGGGCGGGCCGCCGCCGATGCTGAAGATCGACCGGTCGCCCGAAAGCGGCGATCATCACGGCGAGGCGCCAACGTCGACGGCCACGCCGAGCATCGAGGAGCAGTACGAGGTCGAGACGGCAGGCATGTCAGCGGCGGAGCGGCTGCGGTTCCTGCGGCGCAAGCGACAGGAAGCCATGATGCAGAAGCAGCAGTCGGTTGCGCAGGACGACTTCCTGGCCGAGTTCGCCAACAACATGAAGAAGAAGGAGCTGGTTCACGGGAGCACTCCGTCGAAGAAGCAGCAGCAGTGGAAGGAGCAGGAGGCCGCCGAAGAAGAGCGCAAGCGGAAGCAAATGCTGGATGAGGTCGAGGCGAAGCAGCGAGCAGAGGAGAAGCAGGCGGCGCGGGACCGCAAGGCGCAGGAGCTGGAGCGCAAGCGGGAGGAAGAGCGACGAGAGCAAGAGGCGCAGGAGCTGAAGCGCAAGGAAGAGCGCCACCTAGATAAGGAGCGGAGACAGCAGGAGCGGCAAGAGCAACAGGCACTGGAGGAAGAGAAGCGACAGAAGGAAGAAGAGGGGCGCCGCGAACAAGAGGCACGGCGACAGGAAGAAAAAGGCAAGAAGGAGCGTACTAGCCAGTCGACCAAGCGC
Source organism: Phytopythium ostracodes (assembly GCA_023337975.1). Taxonomy (NCBI): domain Eukaryota; phylum Oomycota; class Peronosporomycetes; order Pythiales; family Pythiaceae; genus Phytopythium; species Phytopythium ostracodes. The sequence goes on from JAADXW010001064.1 coordinate 9,884, forward strand.
TCAAAGCAGAGAAGTCGCCGGGAGGTTGTTGATGATGTGGCACCAGCCGAGCAAGAAGATGCGGCTGTGGAGACAGCTGAGGGAAGTGTCAAGGCAGTGGAGCGCGATGATGGCAGCAGGCATCGTCCAGAGACCAAGAAGCATCGCCATCGTGACGATAAGGGCAGTTCAGAGAGCGTCGACGTGGCCGCCGTCCCTTCGATGAATGCTACGGACGAAAGCCGCGCCAGAACTGAGCACCGATCGCGATCTCGACAGGACAGCAGCGCTCGGACGATCTCGAAATCGTTCTCAGTAGACGCGTCCGAGGGATCTGAAGAGCTGCTGCCTCCTTCAACTGATGCTGAGCAAAGTGGCAAGCAAGACGAAGGTGAGAAGGCTCACGGCAAGAAGTCGCGATCGAAGGACCGAGGCAAAGAGCGTGGTGATATCGACACGCGAGCTGATACAGACAACGTGGAACCTCCACCGACTACTCAAGAGGACGAAGAAGCGCGAATCCGAGAGAAGCGCGATCGACGAGAGAGGCGCCGTCTCGCCAAGCTAGAGGCAGTTCTCGCTGCGCAGAAGCTGGAGGAAAGTAGCGCTCGCGCGACGAGCGCCGGAACCGACGAGGCGCCACCTGAATCTAGCGGTCGTAGTCAAGCGCCTTCGAGCAATGAGTCGCAGCACAGTCAGGACTCGCACGGACATCACCACCATGCTGCTTGCGAGCACGTCGCAAACGGCGGGTCTCCGCACCCACACGGCGCTGGGATGTGTCCGTACTGCCATCCCTACCCGTACATGATGCCGCCACCACCGCCGCTTCCCCCGTACGGGTACTACTACCCTTACATGCCTCCGCCACCGTTCCCCGTTCCAGGCTACCCTCCGTTCGCGGCCGCCCCTCCCGCTCTTCTCGGGTACCCGCCACAGCCAGCGTTCGCTCAGCCGCCAATGGCAGGAGCACCTCCGACGCAAGGTGCGATGCCAATCGATGCTTCAGCGGCGATGATCCCGTACAATGGCGACCCACGATACGCTGTATCGGGCAGTAACCTGCCAACATTGGACCGCTGCGAGGGCTGCCACGGCGTCGGCGTCGCGCTGGTCGAGAAGAACGGGTTCTGCGCATACTGCAACCGCCTGCGGCTCGAGTTCATCGTCGCGTCCGCGCGCATGCGGCAGCGCTGCTCGGTGTGTAGCGGCTGGGGGTATCAGTTGGTCGACCCGAGCACCGGCAGGTGCAACCACTGCTCGCGACTGAAAGAATCAGGCAAAGCACCAATAGGAGGAGTGCCCACGCTGCCGGGTGCGGTGGCAGTAAACGGTGCGACGCGGACTAACGCGACTACGGCTCCAGATCAGTCGCTGGAAGACATTGAGTGGGACGAGTCGGAAAGCGACGACGACTCGGACTGGGACGACTAGAAGGAGGCGAAGACGGTTGTAAACGCTGCGAGACACGGCCTTGCCGTGCGAATCGAGCTGGCATTTTAATGAAAACTGTTCCTATTCGTCGAGCACTAGTCGACGAGTGGAATAAAATAACGTTGCCCACGCTGCTCGCGCTGTATCCTCCGGATCGCAGACCTATGCAGCGTATCTTTCGGTGGGCCAGCAGATGCGTCCGCAACCAGCCCGGCTTACTCCATGAATTGATCGTCGTCGTTCGCGACTGGCTTGTCGTTAAAGATGGCGTAGATCTTACCAACAACGCGCGTGGGCTCCGAGCTCTCACGTCACTGCCTGTGGCTGAGTACATCAAGGCGCATGGCCACCCCGACATGGTCATCAAGCGCGTGACCAGTGACGCACGCTGCACGCGCCTGTGCATCGTTGAGGCGAAGCAGGATGACATGAAGAAGGCGCGCGCGAAGACTTTGCTCGCCATGGAGGTCGCGTCGGAGCTCGAAGATCGTGACATCATGTACGGCATCGTGACCAACTACTGGAAGTAGGAGTTTATTTATCAAGCGCACGAGCAGCAGGGTGCAGATTGACACTGTCCGGCTATCGGAGTTAGAGCCCAAAAAACCTCTCATCATACATGTTTTGTGTATTTTATCATGCAACTAGAAAACAATTATTGATAATCAATTAGTTACTACCTTATAATTTAATATATCAATATTATTGATAATATTTGGAGAAAGCGTGGCGAACCTGGCGGCGCGCTTGGCACGGCGACGCTGGCGTTTTCAGCTTCGACCACGTCGAAGAGAACCCACGTGACCGGGATGCGGATCTGCTGCCTCGCGCCGGGCGACTCGGCTGGCGTCGTCGCCGTCGCCGTTGATCCAGACGCTGTGATTGGCAACGTGAGGATCGCCATGAGCAAGACATGTGCGCTCCAACCTTTACGGACGCTAACTGATGTAGGGTGTCCCTGTTCCTTGCGCGGCGCGGGGAAGACGACTGATTCCGCGTCGACTCGGACGAGGCAACGACCTTACTCCAAGGGGAGTTGCCAGCAAGTACGGTCGACGACCTCCTCCAGAGACGCATGAGCATGACACGGAGAGTGAAAAAGGCC
>JAADXW010001065.1:0-12381 GCA_023337975.1 Phytopythium ostracodes
AAATGCCCCAAATAAAATGGGCTTTTCGCCGGACTTCATACAAAAGTCAACATAAGGCACAACTGGTGCCTACCGTAGGTTGAGGTGGGTGTAAGTGACGATACCGACACAAGGTTTTTATACAGGCGCTAACTATATAAACCTAATCGAAGTTTCCAAACATGCCTGTTTGGCTCGAATTAGGTAATTGGAAACGAGTACCGCAAAATACGGAAAGATGCACTCATCACACTCTTGCTTCACTATGGAAAAAAATGTCACCAACTGGCTCACTGACTGGTGAATATTGTTGGCAGTGTTTGTAAAATACGACATGCGTTTAGCACATATTATCAAAGCAAGGTACATTTTGTCGCGCCAATATTTAAACGATGCGCGTTTGTTTCGCGCCCAAGACGAAGACGACACGAGGGGAGAAGACACGAGGGAGGAAGACACGAGAGGGAAATGCCACGCGATCAGATTCCCCTTTGCTTTACAAACAAGTTCCGGCATGACACAATCGCCGAGCTCCAGCGGCAGTGGAACATACTTCTCCGCGGATATTGTCGCGACATCGGCCTCAATCCTGGCACGCTCCGCAAGTGGTTGAAGAAAGCGGAACGCATCGAGGCTGCGGTCACCCCGGACGAAGACTCAAGTAGTAAAGGTCGCGCGTCACGTCTTACGCTCGGCGGCAGTGGGCACGTATCGACGACGAACCTGATCGAAGACGCACTGTGCCAGTTCGTCAAAGATGCGTGCCGCGATGGCCTCACGGTGCTCCGCTTCTTCATCGTTACCGAGGCGAGGCGGCTTGACCCCGATGCTCTCGATGGCAGAGAGCACCGAGTCATGCCTCGCATGGTGCAGCCGCATGCTGAAGCGGAGGGGGTTGACAATCCACCGCATCACCCACTCCGATCGCACTGCGAAAGATGGTTTCGAGGCGCTTTGAGAGGCGTTTGCTATGGAGGTGACGAGCCCGTTGTGCACGCACTTCCTAAACCCGCACTTCGGCCTGAGCTCGCACCGAGTGGTCTACAACATAGACCAGACGACCATGTTTGCGAGCACGGGCTGTCACAGTACTGTGGAGTTTCGAGGCGCGCGCACGGTTGCCGTGCTGTCGGGTGGTGGTGAGTCTTTTCGGTGCATAATGGGGGTGGCTGCTTGTGCCGATGATCGGGCTTTCCTTCCCATTTCGTGTTCAGAGGGGAACCGGGCGGCGCCGTCGAGGCGGAAGTTGCTGCGTTCGCTGACGATGACGTCGCAACGCTCTCAGTGCAGCCCAAGGCGTGGTTTAATGAGCGGGTCATGTTGGGATGGGTCGAGAAACATTGGGTATTTATTGTGACTGAGCCTTTGATTCTCATTCTAGACAGTCTCACCGTCCACAAGTCTGCTGCTGTCGCTCAGCGCCTGGCCGAGACGGGGACAATGGTCCAGTACGGGCCGGGTGGGGCAACTAGTGTGGATCAGTCGCTAGACGTCGGTATTATGGGCCCTCTGAAGAGCCACTATCGGCGCGAGTACTCCGAGCTTCATATGCGGAAGCCCTTTATGAACTTGGCGTGTGAGCGTCATCGCAAGATCTTCGAGCTCTCTATGGGCGCATTGCAGTGTACTTCCTCCAAGAGTGTCATCAACGCGTTCGATAAGGCTGGTCCGTTCTTTCCGATGGACCCAGCTTGGAGCCTTATACAATTGCATAAATGCTTACTACAGCAAGGCCAGTCTTGTTGATGTGTAGTATGATGTTCATGCTCTTGGTTTGTAAGCATGATAATGGAAGCGCGTGCCTTGCGCCGACGGAATAAATTCTCTACGCGTCAGCTCCTGACGCTGGTGCTTGCCATTCGAAATGACCAATACACCCACTTTTAGAAATAGTTTCCCTATGATGCGCAAAGTCTGGCTCAGCAACGAGCGAATGTGATCGGTCAAAAGTTTTATTTTTGAGGGGCGGGTACATCTTTGTGGTGGGTGCATCCTTCTGTATTTTGCGGTACCTAATCTGCAGAGGCCTCAAATGACATGCGATCCTTCTGCGTCTACGTCGAAACTATTGCAGACCAGACTACTTATTTAGGCGGGGTTTTCTTGAGACCCTCTACCACTTCTCTATATTACTCGTATGCAACGGCACACCAATAATGCGTTAATCCAATAGGTAAGATAATATTAACGATATTTCAGTGCTGAAAAGGGCGTCGGGGCAGACACGGCGCGGCAACTGGCAACCGGACAAGACGCCGCGTGGTCTCAGGAACAACCCGTCCCGTCGCAAGACGGCGTCTCGTCGAAGCTTTGAACCGCTGTCCATTCTGTTCGGCGGCATCACTCTCGCCGCGAAGTTATGGAACATTTTGCTTGCTGTGTTATGGTGCTCCGACCAGTGCACATTAAGTGCGGGTCGAGGCATGCGCCTGAGCTGCTCGCTGCTCTCGCGCGTCGCATCGTGGCGTCTGCTTCCAGCAGGAGGACTCGCGACAATTCATTTTCATCTCGATGTACCACTTGACCCTCGCCGGTCCCCACCGACGGGCACACGAACTCGATGCTCTCAACCTTGGCGCGTATAGCTAGCTCGTCTCCAGAGCGCATCTCAAAGCGGCCATTGTACACACAGCACATACGCCTGCGGCCTTCGTCACCGCCAACCGAAAGAAGAAAGCGCAAGGCAATGCGCCACACGGCTGGTGGCGATCGGCCAGCTCAACACGCGCTGGCTACACGCCTGCCCTGGCCCGAAACGACTGAAAATCTGGAAGAGAACGCCGAAGCGCCGCTTCACGCGGGACTGGCCGCGCGGTGCCAGCAGCGACTGCTCGCATTATCTTAGGGGCCGGACGACCTACTATCGCACAGTATTATTAGGCTTCATCTATTCATACCAAATGTGTACATGCCGCGTCAAGCAGGACAAGTCCGTCTGCTACTGAAGTGGCTTCAGCTCTTTCGACGAAAATAAGCTCGGATCGACGAGGTCTACTGCGGTGTATGCTAATAAATACCGACGACGGCGTCGTCGTCTTTATATTATCACGGGGGGCGGCACCTGGGTCGTCTCCACCCCTCACTCTACTCTACTCTCAAAACGTTTCTCCCATCAAAAACACTCAGAAGGCGCCGCGGAGTGCCGGGTGACGGACGACCTCGTCGATCGTCAGCCGGTGCTCCGGTCGAACCTGCAGCATACACGCCAGCAGGTTGACCGTGCGGCGCGAGAAGCGGCGCTGGAGGTTGCCCCAGAGTTCGAACACCTTGCTGACGCCGTACTTGGCGAGCACGCGGAGCGTCGGGGCGCGCGTGCGCTCGTCGGCGAACAGCGGCGAGCCCGTGAGCATGATGAACAGCATGACGCCGAGCGACCAGACGTCGGCAGCCTTGCTGTCGTACCCGTCCTCGTTCTCGCTGTTGTTGCTAAGGCAGTCGGCGACCTCTGGTGCCATGTAGTAGAACTTGCCAACAGCCTCAGTAGAGAGGGCCCCGGCGTCCATGCTGAGCCCAAAGTCACAAAGCTTGGCGGTCACGCCGCGGCCACTGGACGCGGTCAGCAGCACGTTCTCGAGCGAGAGGTCGCGGTGGGCGACGCCCACGCGCTGGTGCAGGAACTGAAGACCGAGCGCGATCTGCGACGTCAGACGCAGCGCCTCGCGCTCGTCGAGCTTCCGGCCGGGCTGCTCGGTCACGTAGTCGTACAGGTCGCCACCGGCGCAGAACTCCATGGCCACGAACACGTCGTCGCCCAAGGTGAAGAGCGCCTCGCGCTCGTAGTTGACGACGTGGGCGCGTCCCGGGTGCGGCTTGGCGGCGTTCGACCGGTCGTACGCGTCCAGCAGCCGGATGACGGCGTGCTCGCGCAACGGGTTCTCGTGCGAGCGGTCGGCGTCCTCCTGCAGCGCCGAGATGCTGAGCCGCTTGAGCACGACGAGCTTGCCGCCCATGTCGTGGTCCCGGAAGAGCGCCGTCTCGCCGTACAGCGTGCGGCGCAGCTGCTTGCAGCGGACATAGCGGTCGAGGAGCTGGTGGGCGCTGTTATGGGCCGAGAAGGTCGGGCTGACAGCCTCGACGGCCTCGTCGGGGGCGTACAGCAGCGTCGACGACGTGGAGGACGACCGCGAGGCCACATCGGCCGCTAGCGGCGTGGAAATGGTCACCGTCGTAGCGACGTCGGCGTCCAGCGAGACGGACGCGCGGATCATGTTTAGAAGCGTCGGGTACAGACTGGACCGCTAAATGATAGCTGGATTGATTGGGGAAGCGAGGAGATCGCTCCGGGGCGTGCGGAATAGATAAGTGAGCCTGTCGGTTCTGGTGGATCGATCGATCGGGACGCGCTCTCGGCTGGGAGAACTGCGGCGGATCACACAAATTCCGAAGTGAAGGTTCGTGTCGAGTCGTGACACGAGTGAGAACCGCTGGGCGCGGGGAGAGAGAGGAGGGGGAGAGCGCTTGTGAGGAGGAGCTCCAAGCGAGAAAAAACGAGGCGAAAAGCTGTGGGGATGGCCCATTTTGACAAGCAAATCGCGACGTGGAGCTCCCAAAAGTATAAATTCTAAAGGGCAACAACATGACATTTGTATGGTCACGGTACTGTCTTGACGATAAAAAGGGGAGCAGGCAAGAGGTTGCAAGCGAGTAGGGGAAACGTTGAGGGTAGGGGTGCGTGCGTGCCAAATCCGGGTCTGATCCAAAACATTGCTAAAACGGAGGCAAATATGTCGGAGTTTGCAATGGAGAGGGGTGATTTCCGCAGGTGCAGTCGGTCTACTGTAAACAGAAGGTTGAATTTATTGCCAGCAGCAAAGAATTGCCGCGATTTTTGGAGTTTCTCGTACCCGCTTCAATTTGTGCCGTTCGCGTTTTTGTGGCCACGGCGTGTCGCAAAAAAGGTGCTGTTTATCTATTTTTCGATTTGGCGACCGAAATGGAATAATAAAACCAAGTCTCAAAGGATAATTCTGCAATTCACCGACATTTTCTATTTTGAAGAAAAACGATGATGTTAGTTGACTGCAACACAGTACAGAAAAACCTCCGTCTAGTGGCAGCTCCTGCGATAAGGCAGTGCCCATCACTATTCATTTTCATGGTATATTTTAATGTTGTACAGTTTATATATATCTATACAAATAGGTGTACATCATCACTATCTCTTTGTCAAGGATATTAATATGCACTATGGCGACTAGATGGAGGTGTTTCTGTATCGTTCAGTGCAGATTTGCTACCATGTTTTTACAGGGATATAGGGCAACGACCTTGTTCATTTTTTATTCTTGCTCCGATCCAAAATTTGTACTCGCGGCGCGAGAAGAAAAAAATCAAGCACATGGAGAAGGAAAACAGACCGATCGATGTCTTGGATTTTACTTCAGATGACCGTTCATCCCCCGGCGGCAGTTACTGCGTGCTACCTGCGCAATATGAAAAAGCACTAAAGCAAAACTCACATTCCACGCTATTTTTATGTTGGTATATTGAACCTTCGTACGTCTTGCAGTACAAAGTCATCGCTCCCGTACAGTAGCAAAACCGAGAAGAAAGATCGGCCATGGGAGCCCTGGCAAAAAGTTCGCAAGTCCCGCGCAAGAGATCGCCAACCAGTCGTTTCAACGTCAGATCGAGAACTTCTCAACCGCGGATTTCGAGCCCAAAATTAGAAACGTTCTAAGTTTTAGAAAAATAGAAACCTCAGGCCTCCCACCCTAGCGACTTGGACTGTAAGGGGAGACGAGAAAACACTTCTCATTTGTAAGCCGATGTAAAGTACTGTACTGAGCGTTGCACTGTTCATGCGGGAGGAGAGCTCGCGTCAGCACCGCCAGGCAGCCTCCTCCCCTGCCGACGTCAGCTCCTAGCCGTCGCCAGCTTGGCATCCGCTGACATGCAAGGCTGCTGCTGATAAACACGCGCCGGACAATGTGTTTCAAGACATGTACACGTCAGCGACGGATCAGAAGGACAGGCAAATATTACTGTTCACATACTATTATTTTTGGGAGGGTATCATAATAGAAAGCGTTTCACAATTGTTTATTGAGAGCACGGATTCGTTTTCGAGCTCAGCAGTATGCATAAATTATCAACCATGAGAGTATCCACCCGCTACACTTAAATAGCATTCTCAATCGAAATTTCGTGTTGAGAAAAAATGTCAACAAGCTGGGCAAGAATACGTTACAGTTCGCATATTGGGCTTTCCAAAGGGTGAAAAGTTCATCTTCGTCTTGCACCCATCGTGTTACTGTGCTTCGTACTAAGCTACTGTACCTGTACCGATATGTAGTGTATTGGAAATATCTCTTTAGCTTGAAAACCCTGGTTGTGCTGAGTTGGGTTCGCTTTGCAGACCAGCAACTTGATGACCACCAATTGGCTGCTTCTTCAAATGCGCCACCAAGCGACGCTCCCGCATGATCACAACGGTCGCAATGTGTGGCTTCACCAGATCTGACACGGTGTTTTCGGAATGTTGGCCGTAGCCAATCAGATCGCGCGCGCGTCTTTACACCGGTGACGGTCCGGATTATCAACTTTCGCAGGGAATGACTGTCATACAAAGCTGCTTAACTTCGACATTGAAGTAGGGTCTCGCATGGTGCGTGGCGACATGGACGCGAGCTTGACGTTGAACTTACTATACGTTGGACGCCTCCGCCGAGCGAGAGACGGCAATGTCGAGTCGAAATGCAAGTCATGGCTATATGTATGTCGACTAGGGCACGTGGAATTGCTCGGTGAAGCGCCAGCTGATGCAGCGCAGTATTACATACCGTGTTCGATGGGCTATTGTATGTATGGAGCGCTTCGTCTCTTACTTCAGTCTCGCGCGTCCTACGTAGTCGACCCACTGCAAGCAATGTTGTACAGTACGAGATCGAACAGCCCCTCCCCGGCTATCATGCTGCAAAGAAGTTGGTCGTCTTTAGAGATCCCAACCGTCTCGCTCCTTGAAGCGCCGCATTATAGTACTGTACTGTGTTTATCCAAGTGTGTGGTACACCAAACCACACAAATGAAGGCTCAAACACATCCAAGGGTCAAAGGACGCAAGCACGTTCATCTTGTCTACGCCATCACGGGCCGCGCGGCCATGCCGCGACGCACTATTGCTCCTCCTGGATGAGGCAAAAGGCCACCCACCAATCCTGGATGGGAACTAGTTCTACAGTACCGCGATATAGAGCGATATCGCTCTTAGAACTAAATGCAGAGCAACAACGGCTTGATCTGAGAATGATTCTGGCAATGAATCGATTGTGCAACTGGAGAATCGACATTCTAGAGTCGGCATCAAGAATTTCAGCTCACAAACTTTGACACACCACCGGTGGAGAAATGGGAGCCGTCTCTACTGTACAGTTGTAGTGGCGTGAGCCAGCTGCATTTATTCAGTGAGCAAAATGCAGCACTGATGCATGCGCACGCACTGAGTGAGGAGACACGCTGGTGCGCGTGTAGTACAGCAGCATCCCCTTCTTTTGGCGCGTGCATTTATTTGTGTCGAGCTTTCTCGTGGTACATGGCAGGCAAAGGCCATTCACGCACTCCCACAATGCAACCACTTTGCTTGCAGCTCGCCTATAATAACAGCAACAGAAACGGCGCAAATCGTCGGTTCGTTCTGTAGTCGAGCCCCTTAAGCGCGTGCGCCGTGTGCTATTTCTGTACTACTGGTAGAGCTGGGAGGACCCGCAACCACTAGATGTGTGCGATCGCGCACGCATGCATGGTATCATTAAACGGCAGCGTATCGGATCACTAACGCACGACAATAGGCAGGCGAATTCCGGTATATATGACCCGCTGCCCAACATCGGTTGGTCACCAACTCGGTGGGTTTTCGCTTGTGCTGTCCGAAATCCTCAACTACAGTACTGTATAGATCCTCATTGCGGTGTCGACTGTGAAGAGCTGGGCAGTTGGGGGATTGCATGCTGTTGCCAAGTGTCGTCCAAGCGACGATCGAAAATGAGCGCTGCGACCTGGGGTGGTTGTTACCGGCGAGGGAGCAACCGTATACAAAGTTTTTCAGCAACGGCCAACGTTCCAATCAACTAGGCACACTACCTGAATCACTGAATCCAATGCGATGCACATAAAGACGCAGGTTCGACAGGAAAAGCGCCGAGCCAACGACCTAGTTTTTGAATCCAACACAGGACAGCACTTGGCTCGGTATCGCGGTCACCCGCTCACTGCACGCTTTTGTGCAGTTGTGGGTTCAACGTATTGATGGTCGATCATTGAAGTAACCGTAGCTGGATATTCATAATGTGTACCACACTATACAGAGACCGGTGTTGGTGGCGTCTTTGCATCCACGCTCGGCTAACGGAAAGCGACGACCCAGAATCCCACGGCCGATGCACGTAGGCCAGGGCGCTCCTGCGATCAGCAACGTGGTCCGCCTCCAGAAATAGTTTCCCCGGAGTAGCCTACTTCGAAGTATTATCGAGCTCGCTGCCGGTCAGGTTAATGCCGAACGCAACCACAAACAGGTAGATCATGGGAGTTGTAATCGCTGTTCGGGGGAATGATGTAAGATGAGTGTCGAAACATGAATGTCGCGCTTCGCAGCATGTAGGCGCTGGTATAGTAGTATAGAGTACACTGTTCAGATGGGATGCGGTTTGAAAATCGATTTTCGTCCTCAGTGAGGCACTACAGACTGCGACCACAACAGTCAAAGAAGCAATCGCGCCGAGCAAACAGAGCAGTAGTGAAGTCGTACGTGTGCATGTACTGTACTGTTCGAATAGCTCCGGGCTTGCGTTGCTCTCAGCGAGATGCCGATGTGACGACATCACTTGTCGTTAGAGTCGGGTCTTTCGTCAATCATTCTGATTCCTTCATGTTCCAAGCGCCGTTGAAGAGAGTCATCAACCCGACCAAATGTTGATGCGCCCTCGTAATTTACGTGCAGTGATTACAACCAACATAACGCTCTACGTGATCGGTTAATACTTTATCCAAGTGAGGTCGCCCTGGGGATGACTTGCGGATGAGAGCAAATCACGCATTGCACGCACACCAAGCGTACCGGTACACATGGCACCCGTGGTAGGAAAAATCTCTTATGGCATACAGAACGCAAGGTACTTGGTCAAAGCTAAGCGACGTCTCGATTCGCCAGTGCTCATTTTACTTGAATCCAGATCGCACACAGACATTTCGCCTTCCTGGTCGGCTCCTTCATCGACCACATACCGCGATGAGGAGTTGCGAGAGAACGTCACGTTCGTCGCTCAGTCCGTGTCGTAATGCTGGCGAGCGCATCGACTCGCCACGGATTCAAAGACTCCTTGGAGTCCGGACTGGAGGACACCTACGTTCAGAGCGTCAAGTTCCGCGCTTCCGGCACCGGGAGCTTCGTCGAGCCAGCAGCCACGCCGACAGCGATTGCTCAGCAGTTTTAGTCGTCCTACGAGCAAGATCCTACCGTGAAGGATGACCGCCCGGCGTGCCCGTATCGTTACCCACTTTCAGGCCTTGATACACGGCGTGAACTCGAGCGAAACTTCCTGCACGACCGGATAACGGTAATGGTCGTGAGGAACAGCCATTAGTTACTCGAGGTGAGATATCTAGCCGGTGTAAGGATGGTGCCTTGCCCTGGCGCGCTTAGCGCGACGTCAGCGGCCAGGAGTGGATGGAGTTGGCGTCGGATGACGAGGACCAACAAGGAGAACCAGGCGGAAGCTAGCGAGGCACCCAAGGACGTGACGGAGGCGAGTAGCAGGGCGACGAGCGAGCAGGGCGCGCAGATGATGAACAAGAGCATGATGGGCACGGACAACGAGGGCAGGAGGGGACGAACCTGAGCGGCGAAAGCAGCGACAAGTAGCGGATGGTCGAGACGAACAGGAGAGCGTCCGACGCGATAGCGGCGTCGACCGACAGGCAGAGACGGCCGATGTGACGACTACGGCGTTGACGAGCGCGTTCAACACGAAACCCGGTGGCGAAAATGGGTTGGTGGAAACAAGCAAACTGAAGAATGGGCAATCAAAGGGCAGTGAGATGGAGACCGAAGCCGAGATCGACACAGAAAGATTGCGGGCGGAGAAACCTGTCGCCAGCTGCGGAGCGGATCCTGAGCGTTCGGAAGCGACTCTTCGGCACCAGAGGAGGAGAAGCGGAGCGAGTGCACGGTGGACAGCGCGCCGACAGTGAACGTGATGGTGGACGGCGCGGCGATCGGCAGGCTGGACCCACCGTCGGGGACAGCGCTGACCGCGGCACTTAGGAATTCGCCGGCTCAAGAGCAGGGCGGAGAACGGGGTACCAAGCGAGAGAGCGAGCGAGAGGGGGACTAGTGACGGACGCCAGCAGAGCGTCAGCGACAGCGACAAGCAAGCGACGACCAAGTGGACCAAGCCACCCAGACGTCGCCAAGAACAGAGAGTGAGGTCCAGTGCCGAGTGTGTGCGCGACCTCTGCCGACGGAGTTGTGCAGCGCGTGCGCCGACGGCGCGAAGCCTCTACTGTGCAGTCGTTGCGGATCGACAGGCGGAGACGTGGTGCGTCGACTCTGCGGCAAGAAGACGCGGATGAGTGAGCAGTGAAGCGGATCGACATTGCGCCGAGCGACGACGGACAGCGGACACGACAATGGATTGCGTGGTGATCACTGGACCCCATCAGTGTGCACGCCTCGGCGCCGACGTTTGGGTCGCTGAGCTGCACTTGAGAGCTCGTCGTTGCTTAATGACGGAGTTCGTTTGGAGATCCACGTAGTGTTAGCCGACGTTATCGTTCACAGTAGTGTAGAGTCGAGTAGCTGTTAACTTCGGACGCGGACAACAAGCTAAGCGGTCAACACGTCGAGGAGAGAGTACAGAGGTGGCGCCCGGTACTCCCTGCTGCGGACAAGCGTTCGGTCCGCAGCGAACCAACTAGTGAGCTTCGACCCAAGGACGCGTGTGTGCTTCACGCAGCTACCCTTACGTCGGTCAGATCAATGATCTAGTGCACCAAGCAAATCCGCCGCGCTTCGCGAACGACCAGAGTCGCAGCAACAGCGCGGCGGACTTAGTCATGAGCCCGTTATTAATTTTCGCACAACTCACCAAAAGCATGACTTCAGTCGTTTTGTGAGCTGAACCGACCGAGTCACCCAGGTCGGTGCCAGCGAAGCACACGCCTGTGTCATCGCATCGTTCCGAAGGACAGGCATCGTTGACGTCGGATGGGCAACTTGGGCCGTCGTGGAAGAGGGTGCGCGTCATAACGGAGCGTCGCCGAGAGCAATGCAGAGCCAACCAAGCGAGATACCGGAGCAAGCAGCGCGCGCTACAACTGAAACTGGAGGAATCCGTCACGCTACTGCGCAAGGAAACCGAAGAGCTGGAAGCGAAACGTCGCTCGTTCTTCCGCAAAGTCGACGCCAAGCTCAGCCCGTGGAGGAGTGTGGTCGAGTACTTTCGCCTGTATCGCTTCGGTTCGTCCATTTCATCGAGTGCTCTCCAGACAAGAGCGACAAACGACGACGCACCAGTGACCGGTCCCAACAATTCTGCCTTGACGATGCCGACGCATTCGCCTGGTGGTCAGGCTCAGTTCGAGTTTCTGCAGTCTGCGATAGCGCCCGACATTCATCTTGTTGGGAGTGACGTTTACGGTGTGGACGTGCTCATTGCGCAGTGGGCGCGCTGGTCTCAGTGCTTTGACGGCTTCGAACTGCACCTTGGTCGCGTGGAAAAGGCGGCAGGGCTCATCGATACGTTGGTGACCACATCGCGAATGCGCATGACGATATCCGATCCGACGGTGTGCAACGTGTTTCCCTACTTGATTTCGTAGCGTGCAACGGATAGTCGCGATAGGCGGGGCGGCAGCGAGCTCGCTTGGAAGCTTTGTGAACAGCAGCTGGAACCCAAGAAGACGACGTGGTTCACGTGTGAGCCACGAACGAGTCAGGTGCTGCGGATGTGCTGTCAACTTGACCTTGTGCCGGTCATGCGACGCGTGCTGGGATCGCTGCGTGGCGTTGTCCCGGCCCTCGACGGCGTATGCCTGACGACCGAGGGGCTGTTGCTGCAGAAGTGCGAAGTGTCGTCGGATAGTCAGCATGATACGCCTGGCGGCGAAGCTTTTGGCTCTGGCAACGATCCGTAGACAAAGATGCTGGTGTGATGTAAGCGTGCTACCTTGATACTTCTCTGACGCGGAAAAGAATGAAGGGTTGAGGTTTTTAGAAAAACCTTGCTGTGAACCAATTGGTCAATCAGCCGACCTGACACGGCTAACAATCACTCTTTAAAATTCAGCTGGGGTCGACTAAAATCCACTTTCGGTGTGACGTTGACAGCTTGAAAAATACAGTACGTTGACCGGTTGAAGAGTACAGTACGGTAGTCAACTCAGCTTACCAACCGTGGCGCCACCGCA
>JAADXW010001066.1:0-12381 GCA_023337975.1 Phytopythium ostracodes
CTCCATGTCAAGAGCAACTTGAACAATTTTGACAGGGTTGGAGAATACCGTGATGTACATGAGTGCTCCTCTTGACATGAGCATTAGGGTATGGATGAATATTGTTCTTCTTCTGACAGAACTTAGTATTTGTATTGTCGAGCACAGCCAATAGCAGCACTCAGTCGTAATTTCCACTAATCAAAATGCGTCCAAGTGATTATTTTACCCAATCACAGTACATTAAGGCTAGGTTATCCGTTCTGACTTTATTCTGACTCACAAAATCAGAATCGTTGATGGATATGCGATGCACACATTGAAACCTCGAGCCCAGTGCATATCGCTTGAATATTCTTGTCGTTCCGACCACGCTAAGGCGCGGTATGAGTGTGACTGCGCTGAAAGCCGCGTCCGTGGCAATCAATGCGTTCATGCGATTCCTCTCGAGTGAGAATGTGACGTGGGAGGACGTCAAGCAGCATATCCAGGCCGACGCATCAGGCGATGGTTTGGTAGTGGTCATGGACTCGTTTAGTGCATATCTCGTGCGAACTGAAGGCAAGAAAGGGAGCTTGCTCGCCATTCTGTTATGTCTTACTTCCACAACACCAAGACGTGGTTGCTGGATCAGATCGCAGCGCAGCATCCTCTGGTGAGGGACCGCCTCCTGAAGATGGCGAAGGCACTGGAGGACTACGCGCTTAAGCGAGAGAAGGATGGGATGGTGAAAAGGGCTATTGCATGCACAAAAGATGATTTGGAGTTGATGGCGTCTTTTCTTTATAGAACAGCATCTAACTCGACTGACTACCAGGATGCTGCTTTATTCTCACTGATGTTCTACCTCTTCGGACGCGCATCAGATCTGTCGATGCTCCACAAGCAGCACGTCTCCGTCAGGTCGAGCGACGTGGTGTTTCTGCGGCTGGTCCGCGTCAAAACGTCTGAAGAGCAAGGGTTCTCTCTCCTTCCTGATCGTCGAATCTGTACCTACCCGCTTTTAGCTGTGGCGCTGGCGCTTGCAACCCAATAGAGTCCGTCAGTGCTACCGTTGGGCAACGTCGTGTCGTCGCAGTCGACCAAGCCCGATCAGGCGAGCTGTGTTCCCGGCCCGGTGATATCCCTCGTAGAGAGGCTCCACGGTACAACTGAACCCGCCGTTGGACGCGTGAAGAACGCGCCCTCGGTACCGGGCATCCACAGCCACGTCAACAGGCTGCTCCGCCGAATCCAAGCTGCCGCCAGAGTCAACAAGACGCTCACGTCGCACTCGTTTCGCCGTGGAGGTGCCCAGCACGCCAACTCCGAGCCCAACGTCAGCCCCCAGTGGATCTTCGATCGCGGCGGATGGAACCTGTCGTCAACGAACAAGGCCTTTGCGTACGTGCCCAGCACGACGAAAGAGGACCAGCAGATTGCGCGCGTGATGAGCGACTGGGGCGCGACGCAGAAGGCCGCAGTTCCGACAGTGCGGTGGCTCGATGCAGCAACCCAGGAGAAGACTCGTCGTTTTTGCGATGCGCTCTTTTCGACCAGCAGCGGACTTCAAAACGACGTGTTGAACGTCTGCAACAGCGCGTTGGATGTTCTGGTTGCTCTGGTCGTTCTTCACTACCCGCACGTGAAGGCCCTTTGCGGGCACGCACCCGTCGTGCAGCGCATCGAGGAGAGTGCTGTCGCCGTCAGCCTCGATCTAGCCGAGCCGTTGGCGCTGTCGTCGGCGCTGGAGAAGCGCTGTGCGACCGATCCAGATCAAACGACATCCAAGAAAGAAGACCCGAAAACGCTCGACGTGCTGTCGCATCAAATGACGTTGATTGAGCAATTAGTCCCGCAGAACGCTCTTCTCGCGAAGCAATTCCACTAGTTTCACTCCAGAGACAACAGCAGCACCACCGAGCGAGCAGTGACACCGGTGAGTGTTAGCGAAGATACCAAGCGTCCCAGAAAAGCACAGGCGACTCACCGTCGGTCTGATTTGAGTGGTACACCCTCGTTCCTCGCCTCTGGGTGCCTGGGGACACGAGGCGGCGGCCGTTGTCCAAGCTCGCGGTCGGTTACATGAACTTGCCCTGCTGGACGGCTTCATCCTTGACGATGCTGCCAAAGACTACAAGGATTGTGTGTTAGCATACGGGCGTGGGGCTGAACAGGGGATCAACGAATACCTGGCAGCGCACATCATCAGCTCGAAGAGCGTCGACTCGGTCGTGAAGCACACGCGGGCGCTTCAACGAACGGGGTAGCTTGACAGCCACATCCAGCGATACAAGTTGCTGCTGTCGACGGAACGCATTCAAGATCCAGCGCCGTCTTTCACTCTCGCTGTCTAGATAATGGTATAGTCAGCGATTCCCGGCCGGTAGTGTTCCTGCATTCTTCATTCAGAGCAATCGATCAATCTCTTACCTGTACACGCGCGTATTCTTGAAGTTTGTCGCAATGGCGCTCGTCCTGTGCAATACCGTACAGCACCAATAACGTCAGGGAGGTTAGTCCTGGCAGGCACCGCGCGCGCCGCGCCCGTCCTGATCACCCCCGCGCCGTCCACGAACCTCACGCGACTCATCCTGTGCGCGCACAGTACTGTACAGTACTGTGTGCGCGCTCGCCACGCCGTCCACGCCCGACCTGACCACCCCCGCGCCGTCCGCGCATCGTCTGCGCCGCGTTTGTACATTTGTGCCCGCGCCTTGCCCTTCCGCGCACTCGTTGCCCGCCCTGCTTGATCTCCTTCGATACGCTCGACGCGCTCGTTGCTGTGGCCACGCTCTCCACGTCCTGTTGAAACATAACACATAACGGAGCATAGCCGGCCGTGGGAGTCGAACCCGCCAGCAGAGACGATCACCGTCTCCGCCTGCACTGGCCCCAGCACGTGTGGCGATTACTGGTCGCCGTCTTGACTTGGGCTCGCGAAGCGTGACCTTGGACCAGTGTCAACTGGCCTGCGGCTGGACTGGGGGAGCTGTTTTCCAAATGATTCTGCTTTTTTTACAAACTATTTTTACCTCGTCCGTAAAAACGTGTATTTTACTTTTTACCAAAATTTGGGTGCTGCACACAAATCAGAATGATCAGCACAATCAGCACCGCCACGGTATGGTTGTGGCGAGGAGATAATTTATGTATTGTGCTTTTTAGAAGTTCTGCCGGTGATTTTGTCGTGGTAAAACAATCATCTCATTTCTACAATAGAAGGTTGGGCGGGCTTAAATCAGGCTAAATAAATGTGTGGTTAGGGATAAGGATGATTTTACGTCGAGTTAAAACAAGTTGATTTTACAATTGTGGTACTGTACAGCACAGTTGCGAATCAGTACAATACCGATACTTCACTGTACTGTACTCACCGGAGCCAGCGGATCTGCTTGCCCCCTCAACACAACGAAACAAGACACAGCCCAGGGCGAGGTACGAGGAACAATCGCAGATACCACCGCCGATATGCTCGAGGCCGCACGCTTATCTTCTATTATGTTCGTGTCGACAGCAGCGCCGAGCGGAATCTCAAGCCCCCCTCCCCACGAGTTGCTGTGCGGCTCCGCCTCCCTCGCCGAGCCTCCGTGCGGTCACAAAAAGGTGCGGCATGCTGTCTTTTTTGGTTTTGGTCGGCAAATATCTGACTGGTCGTACTGTACTATGCTAGAACACATAGCAAATGATCCTCGACGAGGACGCTGGGTTAATTTAGGCTGGTCGCAGCGTGACTCCCCTTCCTCCTGCGCTATCAGTTCGGTTGGCCGTGAAGGTCGGAGAGGTATATGAGGTGAGCAGGACCACGTACGGGCGGGCCATCTCCATGAGCTTAACAGTTGCTGATGGCTACAGTGTCTTTCGGGCAAAAGTCAAAAAGAAGATAGAGCAATTCAAAGATATAGAGTGGCCGGAAGAGAGCCCCATCATGATAAAGCCGACTCAAAACGCTTCTCAAGCCAAACACGTAGAGCTAGCAGACGATGACCTCGCGCCGTTGGCGCAACTCACCCGTCTATGGGGCCGTGCTGGCAAGCGGAGGCCTGGGTACGTACAGTATTTGACGTCGCCATTATCTATGTGTGGTTAACCAAGAAACGTATTGTGTGCAAGCTTACAGTGCGCTCGAAGTCGAGCTTTTCGTGTACGTGCACAAGTGCGGCACCGGCAGAAGAATACGCCACGCAACATCGGAGCGTGTTGCTGATGCGGCGACGCAGATTGACGCGCACCTCGCCGCCCAGGAGATTCCCCCCGTGGTCGGTCCAGCGGCGCGGTCGTACTGGGCGACCCACCATGCCCGCCAGCCGCAGGAGACCCCGATCGCCCCACTCACCAGCAACACGTTCGCTCAGCTCCAGTTCGTCGATCAGCAGCAGCTGATCGATGAACGCGAGCGGTCCGTGCAGACCGACTATGCGGCAGTTCGGTGCCAGCTGAACGGGGGGGGATCACCTCCCTTGAGCTAAACCTAGCGGACCTGCAGGTACCCCTAGGGTTGCCACCGTACGGTCTAGTGGCGCCTTTTCGGAACACGGTCTCAGCAACCGACCCACAAGAGAACGTAGAGGACACAGATCATATTGAAGAAGGCAGTGAGCAGGTTTAGGAGCTGCATTACGAAATGAACGTTTCTGTCTTCAGATCACTATTTTTGTACCCACAGTGTCTGAATAGATTGTGACCGACTGCTTCATTTCCCTTCGTGCACTGCTTGAGTGCCACAGAGTGCGTGCGCTTCGGGTCGTGACGAAAAGCCAACGGCGCGTTCTTCATGATCCATCTTTTCAGAAGGGAAAAGCTGACTTCAATAGGGCTGGGTTGCGGCAAGTACGGAGGTAGGAACAGCAGCAAGCTGCCAGTACTGTGTACCAAATCTTCAAGCTCCCGATATGTGAATTTTGGCGTTATCTAACACGACGATTGGTCTGGTGGATTCCAGCATTGCGAGTCAGTAAAACACAAAACGCAAATTATATCGCCGGTAAAATCACCATGCGCGTACCGAGGAAGTGGCCACGGGTTGAGAAATGGAGCGATCTTGGTACGAAAAACGTCGTGGAAGTGTTGTCGATTGAATGTCCCCGGTGTTGAGTCCCATGCGAAGAAGCCAGTGACGTCGAAAGCGGCAAAAACAAAACCTCTCTCACCTCGACTGAACGGCAGCGATACGATGACGGATGTGTTCCGACGGAGCCACGTGTGCCGTCGTTGCGCATCGCGCCCATCCTTTGATGTCTCATCAATAAAGACAAGTTGCTCTGGGCACAATAAAACGGTCTAAGCTTATAGTAGAACGTCCTCACCTCGGCCGGCACACACACACTCTCTCTCTCTTAGTAAGAACCTCGCGGCTAATGTTCAGATCAAAGTGAAGGAGTCTACAGATCGTGGCGGTTGAGATGTTGAGGACATTCTTAAACTTGACCTTGACGGCTTCTTGCAGTTCCTCCAAATAAAAAACACGGATGTGCACTCACATACTCGCCTACATATGCAATGGCGTCTGCAGGCCACCTCGCGGACCTATTCGCTTGTTGCTTTGGTAAGACGTTTCCTTGCTTCACGAAAAGCTCATGCCACCTCTCAATAGAACGAACAGGCATGCCGAGCACGCTAGACACAAGTGTCATTTCGACATCATACATGTATACAAGCATGATTGCCCGCCACCGCAGGTCAACCGACACGGTCATTGACGACGATCTGAAGGTAGGCGGGCTGATACGATTGTGCGCCAAAAGCTTGAATGGCGGGCAGCCACCCGCCATTCAGATATTTTGATCGCTAATTCGAGCTTTTTTCTTGCTTTGGGAAGCATTACCATGTAGGGTAGTGAACTTATCACGCGCGCACCGCATTAATTTTATCTTTATACCAGGCTTATTCAAGATATGTGGATTCGTAAAAAGAGAAAATTGTACCGTCGTCCACCAAAAATGCTGAAAAGCACAATAACTATTCCTCCTGTAACTCATTATTAGGGCGTGGGTTAGCGAGTTTTATCGATTTTTCAGTCGGTTAGTAAAGATGTCAGTATTTTCGGTATATTTTTAAAGCCGTCTCTAAAGGTAGAGTGTTTGAACAAAAAATGGGCTAGGATTCAGAAAAATTAAACGCTCATCTCCTCGTACCTAGGAATTGCCTTCTCAAAGCTACGGATTACTGTGTTCTCATGAAGCGACTCCCATGTAGCAATTGTAGCTTCAACGGTTTCGAGTCGCTTTTGTTTAGCGTTTAGACCCATGCCACTCACATACTTGCTGCGGATTTTTGCTTTCAATGGTAGTCTCTCCATGCGAGCGATGAAGGTGCGCTTGTGCTGGATGGTGTAGCCGCGTTGCTTGCGGAGTACAGCCCTCGGCATCTTGACAAACGCGTGCCAGCGAATTATGCCGCCGCCAACCAATTTTTATCCCAAATTTGCTGTCTGTCATTCAAATCATAGGATTTTGCAATTGGTTAAATTTGTACAAAATTTTTCACCTGATTGGATAAAATACGGAAACGACATACGTGTTGAGGTATTATTTTGTGCTTTTATGGTCCTCGGTTTTTTGTGTCGTTGTCAGTACTCGCGCATTACCGAGATGCAAATCTTGAATTTTGGGCTTGCGTGTGAAAGTCCATAACTTGCTGGCGCAATTCAAAGTTTCAACGCGAAACGCCGGCGATCTTGGCGTATTTCTTCAAGTAGTGGGAACTACAGCATTTCGTCAGACCACTCGCACACTTTGTCTCGAAAATTATTGTTCCTTGCGCGGCAACGAAGTGGTATAGCTGTTCTTGCAACTAGCTTTCACGTGTGTCGGATCAGAGGAAGACATACAAGAAAAATCATGATGAAGATACACGTCGGAACACCTTTCTCGAGCAATGACGTTCGCCACCTGATACACCGTAAACAGCGCGATCCTGAAAGGTCGCGAGAGCATACATAGTATTGGACAACCAGTGCATAGGTACATTTCCCAAAAGCGTAGTACTCCCACTGGAAGCTAACAAATCCAAAGGTAGCTTTCTGAGCGACTGTCTGCGCTTCAAACAACTCTCGAAACACTCCCTATAATGCGGGTTTCGAGACCAACCAACCAACAGCGCCCCTCGGATTGCGGCGGCAGACGAGCACGTCGACAGGTGACCTGGCGGCGGGAGGGACCGACGCGTTCCTCGACGTCGCGCGAAACCATTAACGTACTGGAGGGCGACACTGTAGCTTCTTCCGACGTTTCGTTTATTATAACACGTGTTGGCTCTCGATCGATTGATCGACACGTCAGTGGTTTTTCAC
Organism: Phytopythium ostracodes; assembly: GCA_023337975.1. Taxonomy (NCBI): domain Eukaryota; phylum Oomycota; class Peronosporomycetes; order Pythiales; family Pythiaceae; genus Phytopythium; species Phytopythium ostracodes. The sequence continues at coordinate 7,250 of JAADXW010001066.1, forward strand.
GATTGTCGTCCATGCAAGTTCAACATAGAGGCGGAATTTTGCCACAGCCCCGGGTTGGAATCCGAACATTATGAAGCGGAAACGACCGACGTGGCGTGGCGTGGACGTTATTGATAAAAAGCGGCAGGCTCAGTCGCTCCCGGCGAACATGGGCGCGGATACGAAACACCAGCCGGTGCGCGCGGCCGTACCTTTTGGTCGACGCCCCAGTCAATTTGATGCTTTGAGCAGCATCTGGAGTTGGACAAACTGGGGACTTCAATGAAGAATGCGACTAGCTGTTGTCGATGCATTTGGTGCTGTATACCCAATTCAGGTGATGCGGCACATGGAAACACGGCGCGTTCAAACTGCTGGCGGTGTATTGGCATGAACAATATATCTAGCACCGCACCAGGCGGAAAGCAGCGGATATCAGGCTTTGACACCTTCACGCGTGCGGTCATCACATACACAAGCAAAGTACAGTAAATTTTGACCAGGTCGCCATTTGCAAATGGATTTACAGTAAAACTGAAACATACAGTACCCAAGAGAGCGCAAACGTAAAAGATCGTCCGGACAGCGGCTGCTTTGCGGTTGCTTGGCTCCCCGCCACCGCTCTCTCCCGTCTGGTTTGTGAGAATGTACTTGTGTACACTGTACTGTGTGTTCAGGCGACCGCTTGGGCTCGAGTCTGTTCCCAATCGCAAGCCAACACGTGAAAATCTTCGCGGCCCGCAGCTGCCCGCTTGCATTTCCCAGCATGATGGGCAGAGGTCCATCCCACATACAAACGTCAAGTCTGATTTAGCACGATTTTTGAGACTGAAAAACGTCGAAATGAACGCTGTTTTTAGCCGGGAGAGGAGAAAAAAATGAGATGGATACACCCACGTTTTCCATACAGTTTGCCTCGTCAACGACGCCGAGTAGGCCCGTGTTTTTGCTTTTTTTTCGGCGTTTTTTGCGACCGTTCGAAAATGCTCGCTTTTTCTCGTGTGCATGCACGCTAATGTTAGGCTTGGTTCGTTTAACCTTTTTTCTCTATGCAAATGTGAAGAGAGCGCGTGCTGCTGCTGCTGCTGCTGCTGCTACTGCTCCCTGTTCTCTCATGGCATTTCAAAATTAGCTCGCACCAGCAAGTCGCTTTGTTATCCGCCGCGTAACTATTTCCCTCGAATCGGTCCTTTCGCGCGCGCGCCTAGTCGCTTCTTCGACCGTTCCGCCTGTTTTGCCGGCCGAAACTGCCACCGCAAATAAGAAGAAAGGACCGACCGACCGACCGACGCCTGGGCGCTTTCCCTTCGCTTCGCTTTGCGTCTGTTCCACCCGTCCAATTTCCGTTTTACTATCGCATTTTCCCCGCGCCGACCAGGAAACTCAACGGTCCCAGCCAACTCGCTCAACGGATGTCCGAGGCCGTGACGACCGCGGCACGTCCCAGGACACTCCGGACAGCGGCGATGGACGCGCGCAACGTCTCGGAAGGCGTCCCCGTCCCAGTTTCCGGTGCGTCGAAGCGAACGGGCGGGCGGAGACGCGTGCCCGCAGCCGTCGTGCGGCCCCCGGAGCGCCGGAGTCGAGACGAGAAGGAGGACCAGGACGAACATGTCAGCAACAACAGCAACACCAGCAACGCCAAGAGCGGTGACGGCGACAACGGGTCGTGGGGGCCGGAGAGGAAACCGAAGAGCGGGAGCGTCACGCCGAGCACCAGCCTCAGCACTTCCAGCAGCAGCGAGAGCATCGACGCGGCCGTGACCGTGAGAAGCGGGGTGGCGTTACAAGACTCCGTCCAGATCAAGCAAGCGGTGGGAGAGGAGGACGTGTTGGCGCCCGTGACCGTCGCGCGCTCGCAGTCGCTCACCGTGTTCACGAACGCGCTCGCCTCTACCTCAACCAAGGTTCCAACGCGCGGCACAAGTACACATGTAGCTGGTTTGCTGCTTCCAGTGACGTTCCCGACAGCTCCAGTGTCTGTTCCCGCCGTGTCGACGTCTTCGTCCGCCGACCGTAGCGAAGCTGAAGCCGATGAGGACGAGAACGAGGAGCTGGCGCTGCGCCGACAGCAGCGTGCGCGGTACAGCCGCCGCGCCATGTCGGACGAGTTCTCGCTCAGCCTCCTCCAGGAAGAGCTTGGGTACCCGCGGCGCAAGCTCTCACGCACGACGTTCCAGCCGCCAGCGCTGCGCCACTCGCTCACGGACCGACGCTCCCGTGGCGGGTCGCTAATTGAGGATCGCATGAGCAGCATCAGCGCAGAAGCTGCTTTCCAGGACAGTCGCGCGTTGCTGGTGACCAGGAGCAACAGTATCAGCAACAGCAGCAGCGGTAAAAGCAGTGCAAGCGGGAGCATCGAAGGCTCGCCAGGACGAAGGCATTCAATGCCTGAGCCTGAAGCGGAGGAGATGCGCCAGTTCCGGTGGAGCGCGGCTTCGACGACATACGCGTGCAGTGGCTCTGATAGAAACAGTTTCTGTGAATACGAAGACCAGCATAGACAAGAAGACGCTGCCGCGGCGCCCAAGGGCAAGAGGAAGACCAGTGACGTTGCTCGCCGACGCCACCGCCAGAGCAACTCAGATCGCATCAGCGGCCGCCAAGACCCAGAAGAAGAGGACGCGGAAGAAGACAACAACGACCAAGACGACGGTGCGGACTCCAATGACGAAGGCGACGAGGACGACAACTTCATGGATTACCGCGTGGCATCCGTGACGGGTTACAGCCGCGATGCAGACGGCATCGTCTACTACGAAGTGATCGTGCGGTCGAACGCATACGGCCCTCTCTCCGCCTACAAGGTGCGTCGGCGGTACTCGGAGTTCCGAGAGCTACACCAGGCGCTCTCACGGATCATGCCCGTGTCGACTACGCGCCTGTCGTCCATCTCGTCCATGGGCTACCATCACCGCAATAACGACGACGACGCGGCCAGTGACGTTGACGACGCTGGTACACCGTTCGTTGGGCTTCGATTTTCCAGTGCGGAGGCGCCAGTTAGTGACGAGGAGGTGATGCTGCCGCCCTTGCCCGACAAGGGAGGGCTGTGGTCGTACCTACAGTTTGACAGCGTGCCGATGCTCGAACGCCGAGCCAAGTACTTCCACGCGATGCTCATGGCGGCGCAGCAGCACCCGGGCGCGCGGCAAAGCCGGCTACTGAACGAGTTCGTGGGCACTCCGCCCGACCTCGTGGCGCTCAACTCGTCGCTCGCCAACAGCTACGTGAGCCTGCACCGCTTCGCGGCTCCGCGCCTCAGTATCTCGGTTGAGGTGCAAGAGCGCAAGCAGAAGGCGCGCAGCATCCGCCTGCGCCGCTCGTCGCTTGGCCAGCGCAACTCGTTGCCGAACAACGGGTGCGTGTAGCGGGGAGTGACAGCGGGCAGCGTTTGCAGCGTGGAATGTATAAACGAGTGTCGTGCCGCGCCTTGCCACTCCGAGAGCGAGTCGAGTGACTTACCTCCAGGTCACCCATGGCAACGATCAGAGACGACGCTGCGGTCGATCGCTGCCATCATGCGTACAATCAAGGCTGCTATCAAGCGCATCAGCGGCGATTTCTACGTGTCCATCGAGACAACCAACACACCAACCGGGTAGACCAGCATGTACATTAGAGTAAACCATAAAACAAAACAGCAATAAACTATCGCCGAGCTCATTTCGAGAAAGCTTCACCCGTTTCCACGATCATTTCGTTGCTGCTCTCATCATCAGCACTGCGCTTTCCACCAACCATAATCCATCCAACGACCACACGTATCCACGTCGTTCTTACACAAGGCATGCCGTTCTCTCTGTTTATCCTGCTTCGATTTGCCTGCCTGCTTCTCCAGCCCGCCAGTGGCTCGAGAGAGAAAAGAGACGTGCGTCGTCTACGAGGGCACGATCTTCTTGACGTAGTCGGCGATATCGGCGTCCAGGTACTCGCCGAGCTCCTCGCGCGTGACCCACAGGTAGTCGCTGGGCTTGCTGCTGCCCTCGGCCAGGGCGACGTCGCCCGCCAGGAGCTGCGACTTGTAGAAGAACACCTTGGTGCCGTCGAAGCCGCCGCTCGCGGCCTTGTCCTCGTGCAGGTATTCGACGTAGCCGATGGGCGCGAAGCCGACGGGGTAGAGCTCGGCGCCATCGGGGCCGCCGCAGACCTCGCCCACGTGACGCAGCGCGGCGTCGCGCATCTTCTCGTCCTCGCGCTTCTCGCCCACCGGGAAGAACCACTCAAACTTGCCGTCGTCCGTGGCGCTCTTGACCAGCAGGAACAGGCGGCCCTTCAGCGCACGGTTCAGCGACTTGCGGTTGTTGTTCGCGTCTGCATCAAGGGCCAACATGTTAGTCGCTGTCGTTCATACTACTCCCCAGTGTCACAGCCAACGCGAACGTACCGTCCTCGGTCTCGCGCGGGGCGAGGTGGAAGCCGGCGCCGACGACCTCCTCGGGGTCAACGGGCGCGTTGGGCAGCGGGGCCTCCTCGGGCGTGATGTGGCGGGCGCCGGGCTCCATGAACCAGAAGCCGTCCTCGATGCGCTGGCTGGCGCGGAGCGCCATCTCGTGGTCCAGCACCTCCATTTCCTCCTCCCAGTCCTTGAGGTCCGGCTGGATGACCGGCAGGCGCTCCAGGATGCCGGCGCTGAGCACGCGCCACTTCTTGCCGTCGTCCTGCGCCTCGACGAGGAAGTTCTGGCGCTTGACCTTCTCGCGCGGCGGCTGGCGCGGCGCCTGCTGCGGGTTGCGGCGCGCCGCGTCCAGCTTGGCCTTCTGCCGCCACGTCAGGCGGTTCGCATTCTTCTTGGCGGCCGACGACGCGAACCCGCGCGTCTGCTGCAGCGCCCGGAACGCCTGCATACTCGCTCACCAGCAATGGACGTGGGGGGCGCTTGTTGGATGCGGAGAAGGCGCTACGGCCAGACAAAAGTGACCACCGTTTTTTTCGGTTTGCCGAGTCAAATACCGGTAAATATACGGTTTGAGGCCGGTATTTTGATACTGATTTACAATTTTGAGTATACAGTCTCCAAACAATATAATCGCATCAATATTGATAATTTGGACATTGCACTGTTTTATACAGTTAAAAATGTATCATCAAATTACGTCGATTAACAATATTCTAGTCAACTAGTTGATTGATTTATGGAGGTTTTGAATTGC
>JAADXW010001067.1:0-12376 GCA_023337975.1 Phytopythium ostracodes
CACTACTGGACGATGCTCTTCTACGGCACGCAGACGCGCGTCAGCCTGATCAACAACTACATCCACCAGACGTCGGGTCGTTCGCCCAAGGTTGGCGGCAACTCGATCATTCACGCGGCGAACAACTACTTCTACAACAACTCGGGCCACAATTTCGACCCCTCGGAGGAGTCGTACACGGTTGTGGAGGGCAACTACCTCGACTCGTGCACGACGCCGGTCATGCTCTCGGACAAGACCGGCACCATCTACTCGGAGACGTCGGGCGGCTCGACGTGCTCGTCGTACCTCGGCCGTTCGTGCGTCAACAACGCCAACGTCAACAGCAAGAACAGTCTTCTGAGCCAGTCGAGCAGCACGGCGCTCAAGACGGCCGCCAACGTCGCCAAGGCGTACAAGCCGAACGCGGCCTCCAGGTTCGCGCTGGCGACCAAGAACTTCGGCGTCGGCAATCTCTAAGCCGTCTCTTCAAGTGAAAGTCATGTGGCTGAATCGCGTCGTGGCACAAGCTTAGGGTATGCGTACGAAAAGCTTTTTAAATGTTCCAGTGTGGTTGTCTGCGATGTAGACGACAAACACGATCGGTAATAAATGTGAATCCGTGAATATGACATGGTAGATACGAGCGTCTTCATTGCTTTAGGAAATCCGATATGGGCAGCTTAGCGCTGCACATGCCCCTCTCGAATCCCAAGCGTATCCATTTCAGAGATTAAAAGTGCAACGACTGAGATTGGGATGCGTTCGGCTGGGTTGTAGACGAATATCGACGCCTTCGTTTGTAAACTCGCGTCCAGCAGGAACTATTTCGAAAATGAACGGTAAAACGGCCGTACAAAGCAAGGTGTCGCCTCAAGGACCGACGCCATCGCCGATTCCAGCCGCTGTGCTTGACAAGCCGCTCGGTGATATGTTGGGCACAGCGCATTAGGGACGCAGGACTGGTTAGTGTCTCGTCAAGAGCTAGCAGTCTAATTGCAATGACAGGCACGCGAGATGGTGTCGGCACCACCCTCGCTGTGGAATGGTCCATACGGTTTTCGCTCTCCCTCTTCAGGCTCGGTCAACCATCCCGTAACGATGGTTACGTCGTGCTGACTCTGGCTAATTATACGGGCACATGTCTACTGTAGCAGCATGTGACTCATTCACTCTCCCCGCGCATCCTTTGCCTTCCGTGCCCGTTAATAGGCTGTGTTGCCTCGTTGAACAGCCGTGCGGAGGATGCAAAATGCACCAGTATCTGGTACTGTATTACCCCAAGCGCGAGTGCAATGCGGCGCCAATCACTTGTCGCCTCCATCACGTGCGGCTCGCGCTTCGCCCTCGTTCTTCTCACTTTCCAATTCGTCACCTCCAGCGCACAACCGACAAGCCCAAGCGTACTTCTACCAGCTCGCCAACATGAAGATCTTCTCGTTCGGACTGGCGCTCGTGGTCGCCGTGCTCTCGCTCATTTCGGAGCCCGCTGAGGCCATCACGACCGGCACGGCCAAGGGCCTCGCGTCGGCGGCGACTGGCGGCGGAAGCACCACCGCCGTCTACCCGACGACCATCGCGCAGCTCAAGAGCTACCTGTCGAGTTCCAGTGCCCAAGTGATCATCCTGAACAAGACGTTCGACTTCCGCACCACGGAGAGCACGACGACTGAGACGGGTTGCCGCCCGCCGTCCAACACGGCTTGTATCGCCAAGGGCACCGGCCTCAAGGGTCAGGACTGCATCCTGCAGTCGGGCGGCTTCTCGGGCACTGGCGGCTGTGACTCCGGTACGGCCGTGACCATCACGTACGACAATGCCGCGCTGCAGGCCAACATGCTCCAGATCACGTCCAACAAAACGGTCCGCGGTGTCGGCCGCACGGGCATCATTGTCGGCAAGGGTCTGTGGATCATCGGTAACAACGTCATCATCCAGAACATCCACATCACCAATCTGAACCCGCACCTGATCTGGGGCGGAGATGCCATCTACATCCAGGGCCTGGACAGCGGTTCGACGGCGATGGAGAACATTTGGATCGACCACGTCAAGATCAGCAAGATTGGCCGTCAGTTCATTGCAACGAACACGGCCAGTGTCAAGAGCATGACCATCAGCAACTGCGAGTTCGACGGCTACACGTACTACTCGGCCTCGTGCGACAACCGCCACTACTGGACGATGCTTTTCTACGGCACGGACACGGCGGTGAGTCTCATCAACAACTACATCCACCAGACGTCTGGCCGCTCGCCCAAGGTCGGTGGCGACTCAATCATCCACGCGGCCAACAACTACTTCTACAACAACTCGGGCCACAACTTCAACCCGACGGACGAGTCGTACACGATCGCCGAGGGCAACTACATGGACACGTGCACGACTCCCGTGCTGCTGTCGGACACGACTGGTGCACAGTACTCGGAGACGTCGGGTGGCTCGACGTGCTCGTCGTACCTGGGTCGCTCATGCGTCGTCAACACGAACGTCAATACGAACAACGGGCTCCTGAGCCAGCTCGGAAGCACGGCGCTGACCAAGGGTGCGACTGTCGCCAAGAAGTACACGCCGTCCGCGGCCGCCAAGCTCTCGATTACGAGCAGCAACTTCGGCGTCGGCACGCTCGCCGCCATCTAGGCTCCCGACGACTCGCGCGTCACCTCTCCTGTAGCGTCGAAAGCAGTATCACCGCGTCGTGTGAGGTAGTATTACTAAGACCCGCACGGGTGAATGGTTGTAACTCGCACACATTGATGAATGCGTCTGTCGGACTTTTATAGTGCCTTCATCTCACGCACTCGCCACCTTGGAGGGACATTCGCGTTCACAAGTAGCATCAACGTCACTCTTAGAGGCGGTGTGGGGTATCCGCCGCCTGCGCCTCGCTCAGCTCGCGTGCGAGCGTCTGGACGAGCTCTCCAGCGGGCATTGCCTTCGCCAGCGGCGCTCCCTGGCCGGCCCAATGGACAGCGATCTCGAGCACGTCGTCTCTCAGTTCCGCCTTCCTCTTGGCCACCTCAACCAGCAGCAACTTGGTGGCCGTGTATGGCAGTGGGTACTCTGGCATCTTGATGTCGCTGGTCGAGTCGATCAAGTGTGTCAGCAGTCGATTGACCATCCCACGCGCGGGACGACCAGAGACCGCGGACACGACCCGCGTGTTGGCCGCGCGCTTGGGATCCGATAGCGCCGCTCGGTACGCGTCGTTGGCCGACGACTCGGGGCAGAGTACGAACGCCGTGCCCATCTGCACGGCGCTGGCACCAAGTTGCATGGCGGCAGCGATGCCTGCGCCGTCCATGACGCCGCCCGCGGCAATGATTGGCACGGGGCAGCGTCCACTTTGAGCCAAGAGCCGCACGAGCGCAAACGTTCCAATCGAAAGGTCCTCGCTGTTGTCGAACACGCCACGATGGCCGCCAGCCTCGTTCCCTTGGGCGACAACGGCGTCGATGCCGGCGTCGACGGCGAGCGAGCACTCGCTGAGACTCGTGACGCACGCAAACGTGACGATGCCAGCGCCCTTCAGCCTCTGGACCCACTCGGCAGGCGGCAGGCCGAAGTGGAAGCTCACGACGCGCGGCTTCTCCTCCAGAAGCACGCCCAACATCTCCTCGTTGTCCTGGAAGGTCAGATACCCGGGCTTGAGCTCGGTCGTAAGTGGCGGCGGCGACGCGCCGACCGCTTCAAACAGCGGCGCCAGGCGTGAGAGCCACGCGGACGACTCGGAAGGAGGAGAGGGAGACGACGGGCGGTGGCAGAAGACGTTGGCGTTGAACGGGCGCGACGTGAGCGCGCGGGTGGCACGCAGCAGCTCGCGCGCCTGCGACGCCGATGCGCAGCCACCCAGCGCGATGGAGCCCAGCGCGCCGGCGTTGGAGACCGCGGCCGCCAGCTGCGGTGTGGTCACGCCCGCCATGGGCGCCTGCACCACGAACGGCAGTGCCACGTCGCCCCGGAGCAGCTCACGCAGCGAGCGAGACGCCGACGAAGCAGCCGAACGCATCGTGGTGGATTGGATTGGATTGGATTGGATTGGATTGGATTGGATTGGATTGGGTCGCGGTCGCGGTCGTCACTAGTTGAGGATTTTGGGAAATGACGAGCGCTTTTCACGCCTATTGACGTTTGAAGTTGTGTGGATGAGTGACCCAAAAGATGTGTTCGTACTTAAGCAGATATGACGGGAACCAATCACGAGTTCCCGCCATTTTTTTCTAATGGAGTGACAACCAATGGCAGGGTCCGAAGACCGTGACGCGCATTCAATGATGACGGCTTGGTCTCTCTCGGTGAAGCGGACAAAAAGATGAACACTATGGACAAAACTGCTCCTATCCTGCTCGAGGTTGGGGACGGTGGCGAGATGGGGGGTGGGTGGCCTTAGGTGGACTTGGGCTTGACCTCGGTCTCCATGACGTTGTGCAGCCGGATGACGCTCGGGTGCTGCGGGTTGTTCTCCTCGCCGCGCGACCAGTCGTAGGACACGGCGTACGCGAAAATGTCGCCTTGCGCGTTGAACTTGCCGGCCACGATCGACTGTTTGCTGTGCGATAGCGAGGGAATGTGTAAGTGAGAGAGCGGCTGTGCATGTTGCGATGCATCCGACAGACGCACCAGGACATGAACGACTTGAGGCGCTTGCGGCCCTGCAGGTCCCAGAAGGAGTAGGTCCCGTCGCTGCCAGCGGTCGCGCACGTGCCGAACGGGTGGAACGCGAAGCTGTTGACCGGATAAATATCTTTGCCGTCGCGGTGCGCGCGGAACGTGTAGTCCTTCCTGTCCACACAACGCAGCACAACGAGTCGTTCGCGTCAGCAACCACCCTGCAACTCATTGACAATGCTCCAACAGCGCACTAGACTACTCACGACTGGGAGCTGGCCTCGACGTGCTGGATGGCGCAGCGGCCTTCGATGGAGCCGACGGCGAAGCCCGAGCCGTCGGGGAAGCACGCGACCGTGCGTGTCTGGAACTTGAGCTTGGACTTTATAGACGAGTAGATCTCCGACGGCTTGCGGATGTCCACGGCGTGGATCTGCTGGTCCGCCGTCGCCACGACCAGCAGAGGATGCCGCGCGTCCATGGCGTACACGCGCTCCGGCAGCTGCAGCGTCGCCAGCGCCGTAGGCGACCTCGTGTCCCAGTACTTGAGCGTCTTGTCCCAGCTGCCCGTCGCCACGCAGTTGGCCTCCGACAACGCCGCGATTCCCCGGATCGGCGCGTCATGCTGCACCGTCATACCAGGTAACGACCTTCGTTAGTGGTTCGCCGATTGGAACACGGTCTCGACCCAGAGCGAGCGCTCACCGCGGCGATCTGCTGGCCCTGCGCCGGTCCATTGAGCACCCACATTTTGGCGGTCTTGTCACATGATCCCGAGAACACGGTGCTGCCGTCCTGCAGTCAAGCACGCACGTATCAGTCTGCTGAGCTGAGGCCGCGTCATCCATCCAGGAGCGAGCAACAAGGCGCACCCCGCTGAAGGTCGCGCATAGGACCGGTCCGTCGTGCGAGATCTGCGCCTGGGGCGCCGCGTGCAGCTGCGTGCCCTGCTTCTGGACCTGCCAGCAGCGCACGTGATTGTCCCAACTCGCGGCCACGAGCACGTTGGCCGTCGGGCTCCAGGCCAGGTCCTGGACGCCGTCGTTCACGGCCGGCCCGACCGAGTAGTCGTTGTTTGGGTTGGCGTACGGGTCGCCGCTAGCCTGGAACGCCATCGTCGCCGTCGGTCGCGCAGTCGGGCGTCACGGAGCGGCACGCAGTGGACACGAAGAAGTGCTAGTCAGTCCGGTCGGTCGGCTGCCAGGAGCTCCGTTCCGTCCGATTTGCTTATCAATGCGCCAAAAAGATGGAGGGAACGCATATCATTGGTCAAAATTACGCTCTTCCACTTTTAACTCATTCCGAAATCAGTAAATTTGTGTTTTTCAAAGCAACAAGCAATGATATAACGTTTCAGCCATTTTAATCCGTAAACAACGTTGAAATAGCCCATAAATAACTGACTTGGAGCTGACCATGCGGGTCGAACTTAAGGGTTGTGAACCCGACCCGACCCGACACGTGGCGGCCCATGTGAAGTGGTAATCCACTTGGGTTTTGTATCCCGCATTTAGACTGTAGGATCCTTTTGTAGCTGAACTTCTAAAATGTATGTAGGTCGGCGCTTCCTAACCTGTCCCCCTCCCTCCCTTATCCCCGCCGCCCCGCACTTATCGCGCGCTATTTTTACATTGACGACAGCACCAAGCCAAGGTCGGGCGGACGGACGCGCTTCCGAATTTCCTTGGACTTCTCCGCCGTCTCCTCATAGCTCGCTCCAGGGCCCCGCGCACTGCGGATTCGCCGCGCCAAGGAACAAGCGGGCGCTGTGACCCACCGGACGAGGCGGCGGCCATGGCGGAGGCGGCGCTGAACGCGCTCAAGAAGCTGGAGGCCAACAAGACGTGCGTCAACTGCGACGCGTACAACAAGTTCGGCTTCCAGAACGTCTGCGACAAGTACAAGACATTCGTGTGCTCCAACTGTAAGAGCGCGCACCAGAGCTACTCACAGCGCGTCAAGGTGCGTCCTATAGCGTCGTCGCTGGCCGGCCACTCACTCTGACTGACCGCTGAACGCGTGCGTGGCGTGACCTGACATGACGACAGAGTGTGAGCATGTCCAACTGGACCATGGACGAGGTGGACGCGCTGCGCGAGGAGAACGGCGGCGGCAACGCGGTGGCGCGCCGCGTGTGGCTCGCCACGTGGGACGAGGGCAAGATGCGCAAGCCCAACGAGAAGGACCACGTCGACTACTTCAAGAAGTTCATCAACAAGGTGTACAACGAGCAGGCCTTCTACGACGAGAGCGGATACGCGAGCGCTCCCGCCGCGTCCCCGGCTGCTGGTAGCAGCCCCCGCTCCAGCCAGTGTGCCACGCAGCCGGCCCCCGCCCCTGGTAAGGCCCTCATCAGTGTCGGATCGCTTGATTTCTCACTCATGGGGGTATGTGTACGTGTGTCTCTCCGTAGTGAACCTGCTGGACTTTGGTTCGCCCACGGCCGCGTCGCAACCCGCGCAGGCGGCGTCGTTTGGCGCGTTCTCAGGGTCCAACTGGGCCCCCAGCAGCAGCGGCAGCTCGAGCACTGCGGGCGGCGCCAACGACTGGGGGCAGTTCGCGTCGGCTCCCGCGCCCGTCCCTGCTGCTGCTTCCAACGGTAACGCGTTTTTCGCCGACTTTAGCAGTGCGCCGGCGCCTACTGCGGCTGCTTCAACTTCGAACGGCGGCTTCGGAGCTTTCGTCGCGGCGCCGTCGACCACCAGCGACGGGTTCGGCGCGTTCACGGCTGCCCCCGCGTCGGCACCGGCCGCTCCTGCCTCATTCGACCCGTTCGCGCCGACGTCTGGTGCCGCTCCCGCGCCGTCGTCATCAACTCCGGTGAGCTTTGACCCGTTCGCGCCGTCACCGTCGACGTCGACGGCCTCCTCTTCAACGTGGGGAATGGGCGGCGCCCAACCCGCTGCGGTGCCGCCGCCTGCCCGCTCCGGCGACTTCAGCGCCTTTGACGCGCTCTCGGGTCCCGCCCACGGCCATCAGGGTCACATGAACAAGCCGTACGGCCATGGCATGCACAACATGGGCATGGGCATGAACCCCATGGGCATGAATCCCATGAGCATGGGCCACGGCCAGATGAACGGCCACATGATGGGGAACGCATTCGCGCAACAGCCGCGGCCAATGATGGGCGGAGGCAGCGCGTCCATGAACATTAGCACGCACCTGGACCCACGGCGTCCGGCGCAGTCAGGGAGCGGCTACTCGGGCGCGAACTCGGGCGCGCGCGACCCGTTCGCCGGTCTGGGGCTGCCGCAGTGAGGCGGGGCGCGGTAGATCGTGGTGGCATTATCACTTTGGGAGGAGAGGAGAGCGCGCTAGTGTTGGATATGAGCCGCCGACGAGAAATGAAAATGCTGAAAGCCACTTGTCAAGACGTCGACGATGTCAATGACGCGGAGACTCGAACAGCGCTGATCACAAACACTAGTCAACTCAAAAATGCGCACTCATATAAAGGGTATTAGCCCGGAAGAAGACCACACAGCTCTCTCTCACTCTCGTCTCCTTCCTGCTGCACTCCAACATGTATGGAGAAATCCAAACCACAAACCGTGACGCCGCTTACCAAACGCGCGCACAGTCCACCGCTCCGTCCGCGCCGCTGTCTTCCTCTTCTTCTGCTGTCCAAGCGTCCGTCCTGGCACTCAAAACGCGTAGTTCACCGCCTTAATAAATCCGCTGTCCGCCTCCGCTCTAGTCCTCGGTCGCCAGTGGTCGGGAAAAGCGCGAGCGAACAGTTCCCGTCGCCATTCTTTATTTCCTCGCATTTCTCCCGTGCATTCATCGCCGCTTCCCTACTGCGTCGCGACGGCCGCGACGCCGTTGGCGCTGGTCGTGGCCGCGCTCGTGACGGCCGCGCGCTTGACGCCGTTGGCGATCGCGGGCTGCGGCGCGGGCAGGATGCGCTTGATGACGGCCGAGCTGGCGGCGCCGAACATGGGGCGGAACTGAGAGTAGAGGAAGGCGACGAAGGGCACGTTGGCGAGCACCGAGTAGAAGTCGTAGTGGTCCGTGTGCGTGGCGATCTTGCCGTTCTTGAGCTCGATGACCGTGAAGACGCGCAGCACGACCTTGAAGAGGCTGGGGAAGGGCTTGAGGCGGAAAACCTGCGACGAGTCGATGGTCAGCACCGACGAGCCCGCCATCGAGCCGCGCACCAGCGTCGCCTTGGACGACTTGACGAACTTGGGTAGCGCGCGGAACTGCGCCTGGATGTTCTCCACGCCCTTAACCGACACGATCGGGTCCGTGAACACCGCGTCCGGCAGATAGTACTTGGCAATCACCTCGTCCCGCGGCGCGCTCACGTCGTACAGCGACAGCACGCTCTCCGCCAGCTCCTGCGCGTTTCGGTTCGCCATCTTCTCGTTCGCTTTACCCTGGAAGGTTGACTGTGGTTAACTATGTGGTGGGGGTGTCCGCACTTTCTCGGCGACGTATCCAATTGGAAAGTGTCGGAAGAAGAGAAAACCAGAGGGGGGAAGAACACAGGAGACGGATCCGGAAAAGTGTAGACACCGCCTTTTCAGCCAATTGGAGAAGAGAATTGGTCTGATTTGCAGTTGTGATTGGTGGAAACGATACGCGACGGGAAGCTGGCGCGGTGCGTCTGCTTCTTTGGCTTGGACATGCGCAGTGTGTCCATGGCGTCAGCTTCGCATTTCACACAACACACACACACACACAATGAACTTACGCCGTGACTCACGGTGCTTCCTATCCCAACTGGCGCATCTTGCTCATCACACAATGAAAATTGCTATAAATAACCAACGCGGTGGCGTTATCTTCGGGACGAGTCGTGTTAGATTCGGGATCGCGATCTGAAGTTGAAGTGAGCACTTCAACTCTTGCGGCCGGCAGGACGCACAGGATGAAGGCGCGAAGGCGGTCGGCGCCGCCGGTCGCAGCTCCAGGCGCGACCGATTCGTCACCGGCAGTGACGGCGGCCAGCGCGTCGTCTGCGGCTTGTTCGACCGACGGCTCGGTACAGTCCAGAACGAGCCGAGCACGAGGCGCAACTACCGCCTCGGAGGCGATAGATGGCCGTCTCCGCGTCGTACTGCGTGATCCCATAAGTGGGCCAGAGCCAGGCCCACTCGATCGTCGCGCGGTTGTGTTGTGCCGATTCACTCGATAAGCCACTCAACGAGCGTCACGCCGCAGGCGATGCCCATGTTGACGGCGGCGATGGCGACGAGGAAGACGACGAAGGAGGCGTCGTCCTGGTTGAACTGCGTAAAGTTGGCGTCGCCGAAGCGGACCTCGAGCGTGCAGGCGGCGAGGTCCACGGCTGCCTCAAGCCCGAGCTGCAGCGTGACGGTGCCCAGGAGCAACCACGACGCGAGCGACGTCGACGTCTCCAGGTCGGCGGCCTCGAATGCTCCGCGGAACGAGCACATTCGGAACCGAGGATGGCCACGCAGCAGCAGCGCGCCGTAGGAGCAGCCCATTGCCATGTATTCGGCGTACATGTCGACGATCACCTCGGCGATGTGCAGCGTCCCCAGCTTGGCCGATCGATCGGCCACGACTGTCGACGTGCTCGTGCCGAAGTTCCTCGACGCCACGTCGCGAACTCTGTTCCGGCCGTTCCAGGTTGGTCGCGGGCGAAGAACGCTCGTCTTCCGCTGGAGGTACGCCCGCCGCTGGCGGTCTCTCGCTTTGATGCTGTCCATGCGACTCGCCTGCCGTCTTACGAGCAGCGATTTGGCCTCGCGGGCAGCGATCTCGACCACGGCTAGCAGTACGGATCCGACGGCGGAGAAGCAGTCGGCGCTCTCGCACATGAGCACATCCGCAGCTGCGTGTCGATGAGAATCATCAGAGTCGCGACCACCACGGCCATCATCCGCAGTGGAGGTGTTCTCTTGATGCGGAGAAGGTAGCACTTGGCGCGTTCCTGGATAGCCGCTTTGACCGCGACGCTGGTCCCGGCGAATGCCAGCAAGTGCCACGTCGTCTCTACGCGCAGAGCCTCTACGAGATGAACGTACCCGGTCCCCACCGCCACGGACAAAACAAATGGCAGATCTCGGCATAAGACGTCAAACACGAGTGGCCGCCTCCGCCGCTGCTTCAGTTGCTCTTGCTTTTGTGCCTGCAGCTCACGTCTCAAGTGACCGCGGACGGTTTTGATGCGCACGATGAGCCGCGTCTTCCAGTGTGCGCCGACAACGAACAGGAACGAGCACATCGGAACGCGTACAGATTGGCGTGCAGCCCCGCGACGATGCCGCTCGGGAAATGCGCGATGCCGGCACTGACCAAGATGACACCGAGCGACGTTGCGAGGAAAACGGCTCCAACAATTGGTGCCAGCAGTCCAAGGTCAGCTCGTGTAAGCAGGTGACGTATCTGGTGCAACAAGCAGTCGCTCTTGCCGCAGCAGCACAACGTGGATGGCGAAGACGACGACGCAGAAGAAGGCGTGCTGCCACATCATGGACGCAACCAGGAACGCAGTGTACGATTGCTCGACGGGACGTGCGCCCGAGAACACGTTGCCGTACGACAGCGAGAGCGCCTGGAGCCACGAGATGGTCACGCCGAGCAGCGCGTTGCGCACGATCTTGCCGAGCGTGCGCAACGGGAGAGCAGCAGCCTTGGCGGTCGTGGACACGGTTGTCGCCACAACTGCGTGAAGATTGGGTCTGGCGGGCAGAGCTAGCGCTCCTTGGATGAGGACGCCCACGTGGATCGGGGTGACTCCTATTAGAACGACCTCCTTGATCGTCGGGGAAGCAGGAGCGCGCGCTGGATGGACTCTCGACGAGATGGGGGCGACGATAACCCGGATGGGTAAGTCGGCAATGCACGCGTCTCAGACGCAGAGCATGCGAGACCGAGCAGCAGGCCCACCCAGGGCGCACACTGAGTCGGAGGTGTCGACTGAGTCGGTGGTACGGTGTTGAAGGACAAGGGGGGCGTGATGGCATGGTCGAATGTGAAGCTCTTTCGACTATTTTTGCGTGCGCACTAACCGTTTGTCCAGGACCTGGTCATGCCCGTCGCCTGCGACTATCAATAACGTGGAACGCGGTTCGACATGGACACCACGCCCTCGCACCACGAAACGCAAGTCCGCGCGTTCTGCCGGTCGCAAGGGCTGAAGCGTGGCCATCCTTCATCGCATCGTGTCGCCAAAGCAGCGTGGCCTTTACCGTTGGGGAGCAATCGTGTGAGCCCTGAGACAGAGCAGCGCGCTACAGTACAGTATTGTGGTCATCGGCTCCACGCATGTGGAATTGATGCTACTAATGGACGGAATCAGCAGAGCGCCTCAAGGAAGCCCAGCGTTCGGGCCGAACGGTTGTAAAGGCGCGCTCGCGTGCGGCCGCCAGACTGTGGCTCACCCACGCAGGTGGACCCTACTGTGGTGAACTCAAGCCTTGGACGAGCTTTTGAGAAGAGAGCTAGAAAATGAAAGAAATGGAGCTCAGACAACCCGTAGGAGACGTGAAGTTGACAACTCCGTCTCCTTCTTGATTTAGTATTCATCGAGGAGTATTCGCGAGTCCTCACATCCAGATGCTCGCCCTTCACCAAAATCGGAAATAAGCGAGTGTTTTGACCTCGCATTTAGCTGACATGATTACAGTGCACGCCAGGCCTTATGAACATGGTGTTTTTTTTCCAGAAAATTCATCACTTTCTGCTCTTATTGGCTGAAATTATAGTGAATAATAGCAAATTTCAAGCGCTTTCGATTGCACCATGCTGTGTCATTGTGAGCCAAATAATTCCAGAAAAATATCAAATATTTATTTTTGAAGTGCGACACAAC
>JAADXW010001068.1:0-12371 GCA_023337975.1 Phytopythium ostracodes
AGCGCGATCGTGGCGATCACAGGTCCGGCGCGCGAGAAGTTGCCGGGCATACCAAGCGTACCAATACCGTAGACGCAGCAGAAGATGCTGAAGGCGGCCTTGAGGTCGTCCGCCATGATGAGCTTGCGTCCCTCCCCCATGTTGACTGGACTTGTACTGAATCACGGGGGCGACGAGGACTTGGAGGGGTTTGAGGCGGTGGGCGGCTTGAGGTCGAGGCGGAGGATTGGAGAATGAGAAGGGAGGTTGGCGGGTGAGCTAGGGGGCGCTTTCAGTCCCCGACGACTAGTGTAGGTGAGACCATGCAGTGTATTGTACTGTACGATAGAGTCTATACTAAAGCGCAGTGTACAGTACCGTACTGCACAACATGGACCGACATATGATGACTACGCGCAGCTCCCGTCGGGCCTTCTCCCCGTCATATGTACGGTTTTGTACCTACAATTTTGTATTACACTGCACCTGCTGTAGCCCAGAGTGATGTGCTGTACCGCATCCTCGCAATCGGCGGCATGAGCGCCCGCCACGTCTCTTGGCATTTAACCTTGCCATTACTAAGTCGGGCGTGCAGAATTGGGGCAGTTTCGCTCTTCTTTTTTATCCTAGGCTGGACTATGCACCGTGTCAAATGGCTGCAGTGTCTGGTGTTGCAGTCGATGAGGGGAGACTGCGCAGAACAGTCCTCCATACTTTGCTCGAGTCAAGCTCGTTGTTGAGTTCCTTGCGCGATGCGAGGGTGCGCGGCTCGCTGAGATCCGGTGCCGACAGCCGAGACGCGCAGACTGTACACATTCAGCGAACATTGGGCTCCTCAACCAGGCTCGACGGTTACACACACTCTGCATGCATACACAGCTGGGGGATCTGGTGAAAAGTGGAGGAAACGCCCATCCCAGACCCGTCTATTTCCCTTCAACAGATCTAGAACACCTGCAGGAGTCTGGTGTTGGATGAGGGAAAGTGTGAACAAGCGCACACAGCACGATTGCTCTTGCTTTTTGTATGCGCAACCAGCGCCTCGCCCTTCTTTCGCGCTCCTTTTATCCCCAACAGCCTACCGTACAATCAACGAAGGAAAGTGAGTTTGCCGAGATACGGAGCCGGCAAAGATGCCATGATCTGTCTCGCGCCGACCAATAAGATCGCGCGATGCCTGTGACTTGCGCTTGGTCACGACGAATCAGTTCCGCCGATATGGACACGGAAAGCGACGTCATGTCATCGAGTCAACACGAAGGGAAGGCCACGGACAGGGCGGCGCAACGCATACAGTAGATTGTGTGCTGTCAGCATCTCTTGCTTTACACATGAGAATCGGTCATGCGATGTGTAAATGAGTCGGGTACATGCGCAGGATGGCATGCCCTTGCTCAGTTCGGCTAGATGTACACTGTAATTCTTTACTGTACATTACTGTATGTCTTGCTTCGTCTCGACCGTCGGCTACATGTTGTGGGCTGGTACAGCCGCGATAATGTGGTCGTTGTTCGTATTCATGGCGAAACTGTAGCGCGTTCAAGCGCGTCGATGATCGATCCGGTTTTGCAATCATGCGCCGCGTCCGGTTGAATCCCACGAGATTAATCTGCAACGGCGATACTCTATGATGGCGCACAGAGATTGAATGCGATTGCATAAGGGATCGTAAAAATACTGTACTGTACAGTACGCCGTCATCCGCTGCAAGAACGAGTCGCACCGCGCATGTGCAGAGCAGTGCACTCGACAGAGCAGATCAACAAAGACGGCAAGGGTGCCGCAGATCGATCGAGGACGTCAGACAGGCGGAGCCCTCGGCGGGGGCGGCTGGTGCCGTTGCCGTTGGGATCTAGAGATCCATCTCTCCCCCCGCCCTCCCTTGCTTCCGTCTCCACCTCGCTCTCCTTTGAATTCTCCCAGGGCTCCTCGCGCGTCGTGATCGTCGCGGCCTCGAGCGTGTCCAACATCTCGTCCAACGCTGGCTGGAGGTGCCCCGCGGCAGTGCGAAGAGGCACGTGGAGACTCGCTGCAACTGAACAGACTACCGTGGTACAAGTGCATATTGAGAGCGGATAGGTAGGGCCTGCGGAGCGAGCGCCTAACGTCAAAATCTAGCGACGAGGCCGCCCATTTGCTTGATCTTATGGAGTGTACGGCAGAGCGAAACACACGGCAAACCTGCCGCGCAGCCTACGCTGAGGCTGGATGATGAGGGAGCCGCGTCTCCGGTTTCTACCGATCCCTTCATGCGGCATGGCGGCGTGCTCATGCTGTGAACGTAAAAGATGTAAGCGATGCAACACTCGCGGACTATATGTCCTTCCCGGCTGGCCTGCCGTCATCACGCTCATCTTCAAAATACCTGTCATACCCTATATGATCATATTTAAAAGGCACAATTGTATTTCTGCATAAACCTGTCAAACTCTATGTGATAATATCTTAAAGGTGTTAGCTCGTTATTTAAACATACTTATTTAACAGTAAATAAGACAGTAGTTTTCAACAAAAGCAGCGATTGGCTAAAACTCCGTCAAGCGTCAAACCGGCGCCGCCCTCCAGCCAACGCGCGCATTTACTGGCGCAAAGGCTTCAAAAAGCTGTGAAGACCATGGCGAGCAACATCAACAAGCAGGACGCCGTGCGCTCCCGCATCGACGCCTCCGGCGCGCGCCTCACGTACGTCGGCGCGTCACCTGCGCTGCCCTTGCGACCACATAATCCTCGTGGTCGCCGCGCCTTATTCGCGCCCGGGAAACAAGAACGCACTGACGTCTTTCTTATTTGTCGCGTGATGAAATCAGGTCGCTTCGCGCATCGTCGGCGGCTGCGGATGCATCGGGCGGCGCCGCTCGGCGTCCAAAGGTGTCTAGTGTTTTTTACTCGCCGCATAGTCGCCTGCGGATCGTTAACGCTTTTCTTGTGTGTATTCGAACGCGGCCAGTTCGTGCCGAAGGCGGCCAAGCGGCGGTCCGGCGGTGATGCGCCGCAGCCTGCTCATCCGGCGGGCGATGGCGCCAAGAGCGGCGCGAGCCGACCACTGAGAGGCGAGTTCCCGCGCGGTGACCGCATTCGTGGTGGGCGTGGAGGTGAGGGCGGCCGTGGAGGCCGCGGCGGGCGTGGTCGGGGCCGCGGCAACCTCCCGACCGGAAAGGTAAAACGTTGCGCTTGCAAAGGCGGCAACTTTCAACGAAACTTACTGACGCAATCGCGCATGGATTGACCGGATAGGTGACGTTCGTGGGCACCTTGTCGGGCGGCTCATCGTACAGTGCGGGGGCGGCGGCGCCCGCTCCTCGCGCAACGAGCTACGCGGCGGCCGACGGTCTGGGTATCAGTGTGCTCGACGACGAGGACCGAGAGATGCTGCCGGGCGATATGCACGCGGACGCGCAGATGGAAGAGCAGGTGCGACGCCGCGAACTGCTAACGCCATTGTGCGAGATGTTACACTGACGCTGTTCCGATACGCTGGACGTGGTATAGTGGCCGCCCGTGGTCAAGTCGGTGATGGAGCCCATGAGTTTGCCGTTGGCGCGGCAGCCCGAGCCGCGACACACGGGCGCCGTGTTTTGCGATGAGGTGCGTGACTCTGCTGTTCAGCACAGTGTGGGGTGTGACTGGCGAGCTAACACTTCCCTCCGTTTCTGGTGAAAGCAGAACGGGCAGGTCTCGCTGCACGACGACTCGCTCTTGTTCCTGCAGTTCCCGACGACGCTGCCGCTTGCGAACGCAACGACGACGTCGGCCACGTCTAAGGACGGCGAGGACGACAAGATGGACGGCAGCGGCGCGTCGCGCTCGGAGGACGCCAACAATGGAGACAAGCAGCAGGCAGAGGGCTCCATCAAGTTCGAGTATGTCTCGCAGTTGATGGCTGAACATTTGCGGCAGACTTGTCATTAGACTCATTTCGCCTGTCGCTTTCTCGGAGCAGCAAGGGCGAGCGCTTCGACGGATCGATCGCGACGGCGCCCGGCGGGTTCATCGGCAAGGTAGGAGAAGACATCAGCGTCTGCATTCTGCGAGGTGATACTTTGTTATGATGCTCACGACGGCTTTCGCCTTCTCTATCCTGTAGCTGTGCATCCACAAGTCGGGCAAGACGGTGCTCATGATCGGCGACAAGCGCTTCGACGTGGCCACGGCGCAGACCCCGTCCGTGTGCGAGGACGTGTACTCGATCAACGCCGAGGAGCAGCAGCTCTTCGTGCTGGGCGGCGTCGAGCGCCACCTCGTCGTCACACCCGACTTTGACGCGCTTCTTGCCTAGGATCAGCCGTTCGGTCGCTCGGCCAGCTCACGCTCTTGACTAGGGCCGTACACCATCAGCAACACAGGGGAAGCAAAGTAAAAGTGTATTTTTCAGCAAGTTCTACGGCGGATCGAATCCCATTGTTGGGTGTTGCGGTGGAGGGCGTCTCACCATGGTGTTCTGTACTAGTACAGGAAGCGATCCATCACCATCGACACGAGGCGTTTCATTATGGCCGTGTGAGGGAAGGCGCCGCTGCATTCATGAGCCACGGTGGGTGAGTGGATATGCGACGTTCCATCTCATCCGTAGAAGCTACCTGTACACGAGTCCCACAACTGAAGGAGCCACCGCTTCTCTTGTTGGATTGTATGAGTCACGTTGCATACTTGGACCATGAGCTGCAGCAAGGCGGTAGCGCCAAGCGAAGCTCTCCCTCGGCTGGCGCTCGGGTGTTGTGAATACCAGTGGTGACCTTCCGTTCAGGGTGCTGACTATGGGGAATGGAAAAGATCACAGCGCGACTGGTGATCGAACGATCTGACTCATCGCGTGATGGATCGCCCGCCCAGCTGGTGCGCGCGGGACAGAGAGAAGGGGCAAACGCACCGGAGGGCGAACGAACGGGAGATCGGAACAAAACGTTCGCGCAACACGCCGCGACAAGCCAACAGTCAAACACGCGGAACGGACGCCACGCACGTCACGTGCCACTTGCGCCCGCCACCCGCTGACGTGCGTGCTAATTAATGTATCCATCGATCATTTATCGACTAGCAAGGCGGTCAGGCTGGCAGTCACAGTACAGGACCGTGACCGGCATATAGGAAGGCATGACACCGCAGCAATGTACGTAGTATCGAACAACCGCCACTATCCCGCTCCTCGGTGTCTCGTCCACGGCGTGGGTTCATGTTACAGTATAGGAAAGCGTCGTGTTGGCTGTCATTCCCGACACGTACGAAGCGCCCAGCCGTGAAACTTCACCTTGGTAATGCATGTGATGTGGCGCATCCAACTAAGAAACCAGATCGGAGGAAGGAGCTCTCGAATAAGAATGCAGATGCATATCTGAGCAAGAAGGCGATAGCAACAACTCGGAAACGACAAAAGGCAATTGATGTTAAAATAGCTCCAAACCAAACTGCTGAGGTGAGATGCAAAAAAAAAGTGGGCGTAATGCAAAAACGAACGGCGGGCGCGCCAGTGCGCGGCGCGCGCCTCCCCTCCCTTCCTATACGCAGGACTAGTTCATAAGCGTGGGCCTCTCCACCTCGCGATGAAGAGGAATGGGATGACGAGCTGGCCCCGCAGCATCGAACGAACGACCGGCCGACCAAGTGAGTGAGTGAGCGGTTGCGCGCGTTTACTCGTCGTCGTCCTCCTCGTCGTCGTCCTCCTCGTCCTCGATCTCCTCGTCGTGCACGGCGCTCTTGCCACTGTTGTACGCGTCCATCTCGCGCTGGTACCGCAGCTTGTCCTCCTCGTGCATTTTGTGGTACTTGACGCGCTTCTTGTCGGGCAGCGCGCGCCACTTCTCGGCCAGCAGCGTGGCGATCTGCGTGATGCGCGTGTTGGGGTTCTCGGCGCGCACCGCGGGGCGGATCTCGTTGCAGAAGAAAAAGTACGCCGACAGCGCGCGCTTGGGCGCCAGCGGATCCTTCTTCTTGCGCGTCGACTTGGTCGCCTCGAACGACGGGTCCGGCACGTAGTCCTCCTTCTCCTCCTGGTACCGGCGCTTGTCCGCGGCAGCCAGCTCATCGTATGGCTGCATAGCATCAAACAATAGCAGAAAACGTTAGGAACTCGTCCAGTGCAATGCGTTACAAGCACAGCGCGAGCACAACTCAACGTACCCGGCGATCCTCGGCCGTGATCTCCTTCCAGCGGCGTCCGATCTCCATCGAGATCTGCAGGAACTCGAGCTCGGGCATCTCGCGCTTGACCGTGTCGCGGATGTCGTTGCTGAAGAACATGAAGGCCGACAGCGCGCGCTTGGGCGCGTTCTTGTCCTTCTTGCGGCGCTGCTTGCGTACGGGCGCGCCGCCCGCGTCCGTCTTCTTGGGGCGTCCGACTCCGCGCGCCATTTTCACCGCCGATTCAAAAAAAAAAAAAAAGTCTAGATTTGCGAGCGGTTTCCCGAAATTTCGGAAAACGCGAGGGGCTTGGCTTGGTCTTGGGAACCCGAGGAAATTTGAACTGGGAAAGCCCCAACAGAGCCAAACCCAGCCAAAAAAATAGGGGGCGCTGGCCCCCCCCACACAGGGCGGGCGCCCTCTGCGTAAAGGCCGTCGGCGCAGTAAAAAACCTCATAGTGGGGGTGTCGCGACGCGACCGTACCTAACACTGTATCGTCCTGTTACTATACTGTTTGGCTGGGGGAAGGGAAGAAGCGCGGGCCGGGCGGGAGGCAATAACCACCTCTGTGGGCGGCGGCTTACGTTGGAGAAAGTATGGGCGAGCCAGGTTTCCCCCCGCCCGGGCGAAAAGGAAAAACCTCGGAGATTTTCCTATTACGGCGCGACTGACTGCGGGCACGCCAGCCCAGACGTTGAAGATTGTGGTGCAACCATCGCTCCTCTCCGCCCGCCCGAGGTTTTTTTACCGTTCTATTGGGGACGCGGCCGCCCACTATCGGCTATTTACAAACCCACACAGCGCAGGATACGTCGAGGAGACCTTCGGTTCAGTATGGAGGCCGCGAAGCGAGCGCCTGGTGCGACTCGCCACGCGGCGTATTCATAGGCATTGGCGATCCAAAGCACCTCCGGCACCAACAGCCTTTATATAGCGAGCGCGCCACTTTGCTTCGCGGCGTCTTACCCGCGTGCGCGCGGCATCAGGAATCGTGAAATGACCACCGTAAAGCATAGTGAACGCGAGTGGATCGCGGCGCCTTTAGATCAGCAGTGCTGGTCGTTGACCTTAAAATAGGGACACGGGCGACCACACGTTGCTGAATTAGAGGCACTGGGCGTGGGGTTGTTTGCTGGGCGAAGAGGGACTGGTAACGGGCCGGGAGGTGCCAGTTCTTGCGCGTGGAAATGGAGCACTATCCCAGTGCCTCCCGCGCGCTGATTGGTGGAATGGTATCACATTGGCCAATCCGCACGTGTTATTCTCAGTTTTGAGGTTTTTCATCCCAACACCGAGCTCTCAGCCCAGAGCGAGTGCCAGTTTCTCTCTGGCACAAGGGAAAGAAGGTGCACGGCGGAGAGGGGAGGCTTCGCCCCCACCCTCGCATGACCCCCCTGGACTAACAACTTAAAAAACCTCGGGGTTTTGCCCGTTTGAAGATAATTACAAATGTGCACGACCAATTGAAGTTTTATTTCTCAACGCGTGTCTTTTTGTCACTTTGGATCGCGTAGGGATCATTTTGCGAAGTGGAAAAAGCATGGCGGACACGCAGGAAGCAGAAGCAGCGACGGTGGCGGAGGTGAAGGCGGAGGAGGTGAAGGCGGAGGAGGTGAAGGCAGAGGATACGGCGCCCGAGATGGTGGTGGTCGAGGTGGACGGCAAGGCGCAGGAGCAGAAGCAGGAGCAGAAGGAGAAGAAGCAGGAGAAGAAGGAGCGGAAGGAGCGCAAGAAGCGTGAGAAGAAGGACAAGCCCGAGGGGCCGGCGCACTTCGAGGACGCCGACGGGCTGTTCAAGACGGTGTGCCGCACGTTCATGAACAGCAAGTGCAAGCGCGAGCCGTGCAGGTACGTGCACGACAGCAAGCTGTGCGTGAGCTTCTGGAAGATGGGCGCGTGCGAGCAGGGCGACGCGTGCAGCAAGAACCACTTTGTGACGGTGCCGCCGCCTACGGAGGCTGGCGCGGCGGCCGCTGCGGGCGACAAGAAGGAGAAGAAGAAGGAGAAGAAGAAGGGCAAGAAGGACAAGAAAAAGGACAAGAAGCCCGAGGCGGAGGAGGACGGCGCGGCCAACGACGAGTATGGCGACAGCAAGGGCGGCAAGGGCAAGAACAAGTCGCAGAAGAAGAAGAAGAACACGGAGGTGTTCGATCCCATGACCAAGCCCGTGGACCTGCGCATCACCTACGACCTGGGCTCCAAGGACGACACGTTCTCGACGGACCTCACGTCGCGCGACGTGGTGCTCGTGCCCAACCTCTTCAGCGACTTTAAGAAGGGCGAGATGTACGCCAAGCTGGTCAAGGAGCTCGAGGAGTGCGGCATCCCGCGCGACCGGCTGCTCAAGATGTGGCACGGCAACGACAAGATCGACGGCACGCATCTCATCGTGGACGACCGCTCGAGCTGGAAAAACAAGTGCCCGACGTTCGACCTGATCACTGACCGCGTGCAGAAGTTCTTTAAGCTGTCCATCAAGGCCACGCGCTTCAACTGGTACGTCGACACGTCCCAGTGGAAGCCGTTCCACTTCGACGCGGCCGCCGTCAAGCCCGAGATCGCCGCTAAGCAGAACTTCACGGTCGGCATCTCGTTCGGCGCCACCCGCGACGCCGCCTTTGAGCACGCACAGACCAAGACCACGGTCAGCGTGCCGCAGCCCGACGGGTGCGTGTACGCGTTCGCGCGCGACACGAACGTCATTTGGCGTCACGGCATCCTGCAGGACGCGCCGGTGCGCCAGGAAGGCCGCATCTCGGTCATCGCCTGGGGCTGGGTCGATGGCATGACGGAGCCCGAGGCCGTCATCCCCACGGCGCCCGTGCTAGATCAGAAAGTTATCGGCAAGAAGTAGAGCAGAGCGTAGCGAAGCGACCGCGTTGTTCTCACCGTAAATCACTCGTTTGTGGGTTACTTCGAAGTAAATCACAGGCTGATGACCGCCCGAGTCTTGCCCGTCGCTGTCGTCGTTATGGACTGCTCGACCGTCGCACCGTTCAGTTCGGCGATAACACGGCTCTTGTCCTTCTGCAGCTCCGATTTGCGCGCCACCTTCTTCTGCTGCGCGGCCGTAAAAAATTCGGGCGCCACCTTCTCCAGCGCGGCAATGTCCTTCAGCAGCCGGTTGATCCGCGTGATCTCCTTCTTCAAATGAGCGTTGCGGTCCGCCTCCGCTGCTTCGGATCGAGGCACTTGACTCGACAAAGTCTGTCGGGGTCGCGCCGACTGCTGCTTCGGTCCCTGTTCAAGAGCCTTGTCGCTCTTGGCTCTGCGCTCTGGTTCTAGCCGCTGCTTCGGCGACGATGGCGCCTCGCCCAGCGATAGCGACGCTAACGACAGGTCGCTCGTATCCTTGCCGCTTCTGTCCGAAGTACCGCCCTCTCTAGCACCAACAGCAGCACTGCTGCTACTGCTAGGCCGCTGCTCTTGGTCGCGTCGTCGCTGTTCTTCTTCCCTCCGCTACGAACCCACCGCGATTGATACAGTACAAGTGAGCGACCACCAACACTTTGAACGATACACAAATCAGCGACACACAGGAGACGTACGCGTTGCGCGGGCGTGCGGTACGCGCGCACCTCGTCCTGCGGCACGTAGCCCGCGCGCACGCGGATGGCGCGGCGCGTGGACCCGTCGGCGCGCTTAGACTCGGGGATCTCCACGCGCCCATCCGCCGTACGCACCGCGCCGAGCGGCAGCGGCTGCGACTCCATCTCGCCCCTTGATGCTTCTTCTTGATTGGATACTGATGGGAGGAATCTGGCCATGCGATGTCCATTAAATATATTATTTACGGTAGTTTACCTTTTAGTTACGGGACGTTGAAGTTGCCCTTTTCTCGAGAAAGGCGGCGAATGACTACATACTTCTACTGGTACATGGGGAGGAAGGCGGTTGGATCTTCACAGGATGACAGCGATCCCGCCGTCCTGGCGCGCGTAGAAGCCGCCGGCGTTGAGCGCGGCCGAGAGCGTCGCGTCCGGCGCGCTGGACGTGTTGGGCAGTATCGGCGGCGACGTGGCGCGCACCGACATGGTCGACTGGTACCGCTGCCACTCGGTGCGGTGGTCGCGCTGGTGCTTGGCGCGGTACGCGAAAACGGCACCCACGAGACCCACAACCGCGAGGACGATCGCGCCGTAGAACAGCAGCGTGCCAATCACGCCCGAACTGGCGCTCTCGGTGCTCGCGCTCGCGCTGCCGCTGTCCGTGTCGGGGCCTTGCTTGGCACTGGAGTCGTCAGCGGCGGTCGCTTTGTCCGAGCTGCCGTTGGTTTCCGGCTGGTACTGGGACTGATCTATCGAGGGTGAGGATGTGCGCACCGCTGAGCTCGGCAGCGGCGTTCCAGCACTAGATTCGTCCTTTTCGTCGCCGGTGTCGCCGCTATCAGTCTCCTGAGCGCGAGTCGACTCCGGCTTGCTAGTCTCAGTCGTAGGGCTGATACTACTAGTGTCCGCACTAGCACTGTTGGTAGTTGGAGGTGCAGTCAAAAGGGCTGACGGTGGAGATGATGTCAGGGTCGGCGTGGGAGCTGGCGTCTCGACGGAAGAACCTATCGTGGGGGAGGAGGTCTGCATCGCCGACGGTGCCGGAGAACTCGTCTTTGCCATCGTCGCTGTTGTTGCCGCCGTTAAGCTAGCATACTCTGCAACTGATGCGGATGAGGCAGAATTCGCGCCTGGCGTTGCCGTCTTTGGCGCGACAGAGATCGCAGGACGAGTCGGAGCGGGAGTCGGCGCAGCTTGTGGAGTAGTTGGTGGGCTGGGCGTGGGGCTGGTCGATTCGATGGCTGGTGTCAGCGATGGATTGATCACATCTGCGACACTTAGTGCAGTCGGCGTGAGTGACTGTGATGCAGGTGGCGCCGTCTCGGGCAGTGGCGTCGACGATGAAGGGGAACCGGGCGCTGCCGTGGACTCGATCGGCTGGCTGGATACACCGCTACTGGATCCCGACGTCCAGGTAGCACCGGTATCCAAATGTTCTGGGGCCGTAGTTGCTTCTGCTTCCTGGTTAGGAGCGGTGGATGGTGGTGGTGTGGTAGACTGCGGCGCATCACTTGTCGGGACTGGCGTCGACGTTGGAGGCGGTGTCGTCACATTCACGACCGGCGCGTCACTCGCTGATGCTGTTGGTGTTGGTGTTGGTATTGGTGTTGACTCCGAGCCGCCGCCGCCGCCGCCGCCGCTGCTACTGCTATCGGCAGGTCTGCTGCCGTCACTGCTGACGCTGGTGTCGTTGATGCCGCTGCTTAACGAATTCGAGTCGGTTCCATCCTGAAGTGACGCTTCCGAGCCGTTGTTGCTCTCGCCCACGCTCATAACGCTGTTGTTGTTGCTGCTGCTGCCACTGCTGCTGTCATCGCTGTCTCCAACGACATCGGTCGAGTCGAAGCTGCTGGAACCATCGTGGAGGTCCGAGTCATCGTGAGCAGTCACTGCATCTTCAATCGGTACGCTTCCATCGGCGCTCTTTGCCTGGGAGATCGGTTCACCGATCGACAAGCTGCTGTCGCTGCTGCTCGATGCATCTCCGCGCAGGTCACGACGCCTCCGCTGAATGCCAGGTCGACGAGGACAGTCGACATATCTCCATCGAATCGGAATCCGCGAGTGAACATTGTCAGCAATCCGCTCGACCACGTCTAGCGCGATACCCAGGTCGGCATCGAGGCTTGCGGGGCACGTCGCTGCGATGTACATAACCTGCGGCTCGGAGCTGCGGCATACTGCTGCGCCATCGTCACACCAGACTTCTGCGCAGCGCCCGCTGTGGTCGTCGCCCTGTTGGCTTGCACACGCGAGAGGGCATGCTGGTGTACCAACGCTGCTGTCATCGTCGCTGCTTCGAAGTGTCTGCCGATCTGTCGTCGTCGGTGGGACTGTGTACTCGCTCGCAAACCCACGGAACCTCGCGGCGTTGCTGTATACGGCGGAGAGATCGTCCCTGTGGCTATGAGCGTCGGTGCAGCAGGCGGAGAGCGAGGCGAGGACGACCGGGAGCGTGCGCTTCCATCCTGGACGCCTGCTCATGGGGATGGTACACTTCCGTGTAGGTTGGTATATACTTGCGCTAGGAGCGCAAGTGGGGGGGAGGGTCTTTTTGAAAAGTGACGGGGACAAAGCGTTGGCGGCTGGAACTCGCGGGGGGAACTGGACAACGGAGCCACCAAACTGGGAGCCCTCGCTTTCGACTAGATCTGGGCGTGGCGTCCGTCCAGCGTTGGTCGCGCCGTGGGCGGCTCTGGATTTTTTGGAGGCAGCTATTGCTGGTACAG
>JAADXW010001069.1:0-12368 GCA_023337975.1 Phytopythium ostracodes
GATGAAGAGCCCTAATTTTGGCTGTTTCTCCGCAGTTATCGATGTGACTGCATGTGCATAACATCAACACGCAATGTTTTCTGTTTCCTTGTTTTGCGCGCCAAAACTCAAATTTGAATTTCAAAAATTGAATTTTTCTACCGGACTTAGTAGCTGATATAGAGAATAGCACGCTCGCACGCTGCTCTTTGACCATGCGCACAATCTCGTCCGCTGAGTCCAGAATCCTAGAGATGTGCTCGAGCCACCGCGTCGAGGCGAGCAGCTCGAGTCACTCCTCGTTACTGGTGGATGCCTTGGGGTTCGCTAATAAAGGACAGCAGAGCTCCAGGAGCTTATTGTAGCTTTTTCGCATCGCACGGATAGTTTCGATACCCATAAAGATAAGCTTACACTCGGTCAGCACGAGTGATGCATCGATCGCGTCCAGTAGCGCTGGTGAAGGGCGGCCACCACCATTAGGAGCTGTAAATTTTCGCTTCCACTTCTACTGCCAAAAAATGAAGCCTGATTGGTTAAAAATAAACCTATCCCTAGAATTTTCTGCCAAATTTGGAGGCAGAAAATTGTGCTTTCAAACTTGGCAGAGAAATGGTTTAAAGAGGGTATGCTGATAAGCAGGCGTCATTTGTGGTTGTGGATTCTGCAAGTCGGCATAGCAAAACCCACGACGATGGACAGCACCGACGTCAAGTACGACGAGGAGATGGCAGTCGTCACCGCAGTGCTAACTGCTGCGTGTGCTGCCGCCGTTGTTGCCTGCACAGATTGGCGGCATTTGGGTCTCCCGAGGGTGCGAAAGGACACTGTGAATGGTTGTACATTTGAGCAAGCACTGACGCAGGAAGACGAGCGCTAGTTCCGTGCTTCCGTTCGGTGTTCTCTTTCCTCCTTCTTGCAAATTGTAGACCAAGTTGAGGCCGTGTGGCCGCGTGTGCATCCACCCCCGTGCTGGTCACACGTGCCTATCGCAAACCACACAGCAGTCGCCATGTATAATTTGGGGCACGCAACCTCGGAAGAGATCGCTGGCCTCTTTTTCGGTCTGCCAAAGTCCTCTGCTCATGCCTACATTCGGGAGGTTACTATGGTGCTACGTCTGCTCTCTGCTACCGTTGTCCAGTTCCCATGAGACACGAGTATTTTCGATGCGCCTCAGCCGAGTTTGAGGCATTTGGGTGGCTTACTGGTGTTGTGGGGGCTGTTGATGGTAGTTTAGTGCGACGGTTGCGTCCACACGACTACCATGGATGGTATTCGCGCGAAGGCTTTATAGCCGTAAATGTGCAGGCGACGGTCGATGCTAAAAAACGCTTCACGTCGTACTCTATAAGGGTCGGGCCCATGAACGACCAGAGTGTGTGGTATGGGTCACTTCTAAGCCAAAGAGTAATGAATGCTCTTCCTAGTAAGTGTCACCTGCTCGTTGATAGGGGCTACACGCTCGCGCGCTATCTTGTTACCCCATATCCAGTGGAAGAAGCACTCGCTAGTCGACAGATGCGGTGTTTCAACTATGCGCATGCGCGGACACGAAATATCGTGAAGTGTGCATTCGGTATTTTGAAAAGCCAGTGGCGCATTCTCATGTCACCACTCAAGCAGCAAGACGACGACGCGTTGGTCATTATTGTTGTTGCGTGTATGACGCTTCATTATCTACTAGTCGACGCCCAGGATAATACAATCTGTAGTGACGCAGACCCGAATTTTGGTAGCCAAGAGCGTAGCTTTGGATGGAGTAATTCAGCTGATAAGGCATTGGGGAGTATTAAGAGAGGTCAGCTTGCACGGTCACTGTAACGAACAAATAAATTGATCGTTAGTTGCCACTCGAACGATTCAAACTACTCAAGAGCGCATGCAGCAGCTCCGTCTGCTGCTGCTGTAACCGCAACTGCTCCTCTTGGACGTGCAGCAGCCTCGTCGTTTGCTGCCGCTAGCCCTCCAGTAGCACTTCGATGCTCTTGTGTGCGCCGTTCAATGTGCTTGATAGTTGGCGCCGTGCGGCAAGCGCCTCTGTGATAGCGCACATGCCGCTGCCGATTTCATCGGCGATATGCCCGACACTAACCGCTTTCTTTTGTATCTTAACGGTGCTGTTGTCAGCGGACGGGGCCGCGCTGTTGGTCGTGCCGTCCTCACGCACACGCTTTCTCGTCTCCTCGCTGTCGCCCAGGCGCTTTGTGAACGCCGGATGTCGCTGAAGGTACTGGTTGAGGATATGAATGTAGGAAGGAGACGTCGCCTTTGGCTTATTTCAAGTCGCCTGGTTGTCTAGAAGCCAGCGCCGATGCTGTCTTCGCCACTTTGTAATTGCGCCCCGTATCTAGTCATACACAGCAACAATAACAGTCAGAATCCGTTTAATTGCAAGCCCAGAGCACCCCAACGATTCAATATTACTGACCTTACCCGGAGGAACTCGCACACGGCATCGTTTGATCAGTAGTGCGGCAGCTAGAACCCACCCACTCTGTTTGGTGGGTCGAAACCGACCTCGGTGCTCATGTGGCAAAGGGGCGGGTGTGTTGGGTGAAGTGAAGCTGCTCCTCCGGGGGCAGTGTCTGGGTGGGCGACCACCACAGAATTAACTTGATTCAGTACATTCGCTCGTCGCCTGGGCTTGGGACCGGGAGGTCACCAGGGCAGTAGGCCAACTCGAATGTGAGATCCAACCTGCTGTTCCTTATCGGCCGGAGAGGCACCTGGTGATACTGACCTACAGGTGCAAAACCCCCTACAAGTGTAATGTGGAGGGTCCTAGTCGCTCATCCCTCCGGGGAAATACTGACCTGCCTTAAATATCCTTGAAATAGTAGGGGGCGAATAGGTAGTAGAGTTCACTCCAGAGTCACCTGGGGTGGTGGTTTCACGGAACCATAGACTAGCGACGACTTCTCTCTCTCTAGCTCCCCATCGCCTTCACACCAGTACGATGATGACACCGGCTGACGCAGTGCCCACCCCGTCAGCTATCAACAGAGGAGCCGCAGGCAGGAAGCGCACGCCGGCGTCCAGGGCCACGAAAGAGAAGTCCAAGGTCGCCTTGCGTGAGAAGAGGAGGCGGGGCTATGGGCCGTACAAGTCAGTGCTCAAGGAGCGGTCTGTGGACTTCAACCTGACGCTGGACGTGCAGAGCCTGCAGCAGGAGGTCCGCGAGCTCACGACCCTGCGCGACCTGCTGCGCTCCCAGACGCTCAACCAGCGGCACGGGCGCGACGGATCGCTCGCCAAGACGGTCAAGGAGTTCTACCGCTTGTTTCACCACGGGTACTGGCTGGATCCCTCGCTCAGCCACGGAGACCGCAGCCATGCCCAGAACTATTACCCCGACCGCCTCGACACGGTCCAGCGAGGCTTCTTGGAGAGCGTCATGGCCGACACGGTCGACATCGGAGGCGGGTTTGCTGGCGTCGACCTGCTGATCGAGCAAATGGAGATCTACTCAACGTGTTTCCGCGAGTTCCGGATCGAGATGAGAGACTTTGACGTCGTGCAGGCCGAGGACAGCGTCATCATCACGACGCACGCAGCGTTCCATTTCCGCATCGCGCGCGAGATGATGGAGCTCGTGTTTCCCCACATTATGGGCCACGAGTGGATTCTGTCCCAGCTCGTCGGACGTCGCGTGGCCGCCGATATGCGCGTCACCTTTTGCTTCAAAGCCGGAGGACGAAATGGAATCGATGACGACCACGGCGCGTGCGTGAGGTACAACGTGGATGTGGCTTTCGTTTCAGTGTTCGCAGGGCTCCTGAGGGACTTGCGCGACACGGAGCTGCTTATCGGCCGCGCGCGCATTACGTCCAACAGCATGCTGGCCGTCCAGCCTGACGACAGCACGGACGGAGCGACGGTCGTGGCGCTTTAGCGCTGGCAGGCAGACATCCATCGAAGAAAGGTGCAATTGGTCTTGACTATTCCTGTTGCGGCTGCTTATATATATTCCTTGCGGTGATCACTTGATCTGCTTCATTTGACACTTTCCTACCTAGTCACGTTGCTGATTTTGTTCATGTACGACGAGGTGTTAAAGGCCTGGCCAGTCTAACCTGCCCGAATGACCTCCGACTACGGCAACAGCTTGCTCAGCCGGTGCCGGACGCACCACAAAGGTTCGTGAAGGCAATGGAGAGATTGAGCCAATCTGATGGGTACACCTTGCGGTGATCTGATGACGAAAAGCTGACTAACCACGTTTGCGGTGTTGATTAGACAGGTAAAACTGTCACTCTTGAGGCGACAAGGCATACACAAACTGCTGGGCAGGTGCCTGTATTCTGTGAGCTGGACTGGACGCGATATCCCGGACGCCTGTACGTGTCAAGCTCCCCGCAATATGAGCAAGACGCGAAGAGGGTTGGATGGAGAAGGTGGGCACTGCGTAACCTCCATGGCCCGCACCCTCAAAGTACTCAACAGCGATGCCAAGATACCGTAGCAGCAGCATGCAGTGCTACATGGGTGATACATCCGCGAGCGTCTGCCACGCGACTCATGCGGACGAGTGCGATACCGACAGAGGCCGAGTCGTGCCAATTGGCTATCGTGGCGGCGATGACATTGCACATCACTGCGGTATCCTACAGCCGTGTAGTGTCGGGCATGTGCGTTCTCCTGTCACGTCTTGCTCTTGAGTGCTCTGTATCCACTGTACTACCACGTTGGCACGATTTGCCAGTGATGCACTTGCTTGAAAATTCACCCTCTGTCTCCATGTGCCAGACATGCGTTAGGACAGCTCGCCTTCGGTCAGAGTTACCGGTACGTGGTAAATGGCGCGGTCGAATTGTGATCGCTTCAACACGAGACATCACGTCTCCCGGTCGAGACTGTGCCCGCTGATCGGCCCGTCTGCATCGGGAAATGCAGCCCGTCTACAGTATCAGTTCCTCATGAAGACACATTTCCTTGTGTCTGAAAATGGTGCCGAGCAGTCCTGCGGCTTTGAAGAGCGGAGTGCTCCAAGAAGCCTACCGCATTCATGAAGAACATGATTGGCGATTGACACGCGCTCGAAGACTGATTGGACAATTTGGGGGCGGCAAGCAGCCGGAGGCGGCTGGGCTCTGCACGATGCTCGTACCCTTCAGGAATCGCGTTGGTCATCATTGTATGCCCAACCACAACACCGGCGGCAATGGCAATTGCAATTGCAAATGCTGGGTACACCAACACGCGTCGAAGATATCACACGACCTAAAGGATCCATGAACGATGACAGTAAAGAGCACTACGATCGAACGTAACTGCGGTCATTTTCAATATAAAAGGTATCGATGAGTGCATCGAGATCGGTCATCCCCTCATTCTTCCTTCTTCCCCTCACTCTCGTCGGCCTACGCGCTAGTGACGTCGACGCCTTCCTTTGCTGCGGCGTAGAACTTGCGGCTCTCGTCGAAGTACGCGTTGGGGTGGTTGACCATCACGTCGCCGTCAAATCCCGGGTGGGTCGCCTCGAAGTGCTTCTTGCACGCGATCTGGTAGTGATGCTGGTCCACGAGCGCGAGGATCTCCTGCTTGTCTCCCTCTGCAATCCCCTGCAGCGCCTTGCGCAGGTGCTCCTGCTCAAAGTGGCGGAACGGACAGCCGTGGTACTCGCTGGCCTTGGGCGGCTCGCCAGTGATGATGCGCATGCAGTTGTACGGCACGTAGTCCTTGCGCTTGCCCTCCTTGCCGTAGTTGTGGCGGATGTTGTAGGCGTACTTCTTGTTGAAGTCGTCCACCGACATCTTCTTGCAGAACTCCTGCCGCCAGAACGCGATCGCGTCGTCCAGCTGCAAGCCCGTGCCCTTGAGGAAGAGCCCGTACTGCTGGCGACCCGCGAACTTGAGGTGGTGGTTCACCTTAAGCGCCTTGTGCAGCGACCGCATGCACAGCGGCATGGACGAACTCGCTAGCGCGTCGATCATGTCGGGCGTGATGCGCTGGTCCGAGGAGGACACAACCTGCGTCGAGTAGTCGGCGTCTATGTGGTGCTTGGCCAGGTTCGTCAGCACCGGCGCGAGCCGCTCGTCCTTGCTGATCAGCGACCGGTTATACTTGCGGAACGCTGCCGACAGTTGCTTGGAGAGCTGTATCAACGAATCAACGCCTGAGAATGAGCTCGGGAGAACGTGGCTTGTAGCACGTACATGAAGCTTACGTTGGCGCGGAAGGCTGAAAAGAGGATTGACACGACGTTCTCGAACGGAACGAACGCAACGCCTGCTTCGAGGTACACGCGACGCGTTCCGACCTGAGAGAGAGTAGTAAGTGTTAGCACGCAGGGCGCGGCGAACAATCACTAGGCACTGGAGATCCAGCGTACCAAGTCGAGCGCCTCGGTGAACGGGACCTTGAAGTAGGTCGGCAGCGGCGCCGTGCGCTGCTTGAGATCGGTCGTCGCCGTGTCACGCACAGCCTTGAGCTCGCGATGGCGAGCTTCGATCTCTTGCGGAGTGGCCTGAAGATGCCGCCCATTGAGATTGGTGAGCATCAAACCGCTACAAATATGATACTACCGCAGCAATGCGCACCTCAACGTAGGAGAGACCGTTGAGCTTCATGAAGTGGAGCTTCTCCTCCCGCGTCATCTTGTCCAGGCGGTAGCTACGCGTGGGGAATATCATACGTCAACTACAATGCTTCGAACGCCAGTGCAGAGGTCTCACGACACCAATGCGCACCGGAACAACGCGCTTTCTTGTGAGAGGAACCAGCGGCGCAGCTCCTCCGTCTGGCAGAAGGCCATGCGCAGGAAGAAATGCGACAGCACGTCTTTCATCTGTCGGGGCGAGCATGGACGAAGCGTGTCAGTCAACGCTTCGATGACTTCACATCCTGTTTTCGGAATGTACGCACCGCCTCGGCCTCGGCCTTCTTGGCGTTCATCGGCGCGGCCGAGCGGAGCGGCAGGTGGCGGTTGATCGTCTTCTCGAGCCGCGCCTCGCGGTCCTTCATGGTCACACTGCGCAGGCGGTAGTTCTCCACAGCCTTGAGCACTGCGCCGACGAATAAACACCAGGGATTAGCAGGAGACACGCCAACTCGAGATGCGATCGAGGCACGTGCCGTGCAGGCGGTCGATGGCGAACTCCTCGAACTCCTCGAGCGACACCTCCACGAGCGGCGGCTCCCGGTACATGGACAGCATGGACACGCCGCTGCGCTGCTCCGTCTCGCGGCGCCGGTTACCCACGTTCAGCATCGTTCCTAGCTTTAATTAATCAACCGCGCGCGCCTGCTGTTTTCGCTTGCTGCTGCTCCTGCTTGCTCGTTGAGCGTCAATGACTGGGAATTGCGCTCTTCGCCTCGCCCGCCAAAACTTTTGCCGCCAAAAACGAGCACGAGGTTACGCTGCGTAACCCACGAACGGTTGCACTAATTTCACCCAATCACAGCATCGTACGTATACTGAACGTGATGATATACGGTTACGACGTATACCATAACCGAAGAAGGTATAACCCAACCGTACCCCGATGTTGAAGTGGCTCCTCGTACAAGTGCATCAGTCTCTGCTATACTTACAGTAACCGGTCGGCAGGGCGGCATCCGTTACGTCGCGGTGGCTCTGTCCCCTTCCAGCGCACTTTCCATCTAAAGCAGGCCAGTGTATACCCCGAGGCAACCAAGGAAGCGATGAGCGCGCTGGCGTCGGTGGCGGGCGCGCACGGCGTGAGCCTGCGGCGCATCGTGCAGAACAAGCTGCTGGCCAAGATGGTCAAGCACGTGACGCAGCTCACGCGGGGGTGGGTGGTGCTCGTGGTGGACGACCGCACGACGCGCATCCTGTCGTACGCGGTGCGCATGAGCGACCTGACGGACTGCGGCGTGTCGATCGTCGAGCGGCTCGAGCTCAAGCGCCAGCCGTTCCCGGAGATGAACGTCGTGTACTTCGTATCGCCCACGCGCGAGGCGCTGCGCAAGATGGTGCAGGACTTCAGCGACGAGGCTAAGCCCAAGTACAACGACATCTACCTGTTCCTGCTGCACCACGCGTCTGACGACGTGCTAGAGGAGCTCAAGAGCGCGCCGCCGGCGTTCCTCAGCCGCCTGAAAGCGCTCCAGGAGGTCAACGTGGACTTCCTGGCGCTGGAGAAGTGCGCGTTCTCGCTGGACATGAACGACGCGCTGCACTTTATGTGCTCACCCGCGGCAGACAAAGATGCGAGCCAGAAGCTCATGCTACAGGTCAGCGAGAAGCTCGTGTCCGTGTGCGCGACGATGGAGGAGTACCCGTACGTGCGGTACAAGGTGGACCAGCCGCGGATGGAGCAGCTCGCGCAAATGTTCCAGATGAAGATGAACGAGTTCGTCGCCAAGAACAACGGTTTTGTGTACGCGCCCAACCGAGGCACGCTCGTCTTTGTGGACCGCGGGCAGGACGTCGTGGCACCGCTCATGCACGAGAGCACGTACCAGGCCATGGCATACGACTTGCTGCAGGTGGACGAGGAGCAGATCTCGTACCAGGCCGAGACTAACACGGGCACCGTGACCAAGACTGCGTTCTTGAATGAGAACGACACGTTCTGGATCGAGTTCCGGCACACACACATCGCCAAGGTGAGTGAGGAGATCGGGAAACGCATGGCGGCGCTATCCGCCTCCAGTGCCGGGTCATCACTAGGAAGAGGCAAGAGCACGGACTTGTCTTCGATGGCTGCGGCACTGCGTGAACTGCCCGAGTACCGCGAGATGCTTGGGAAGCTGTCCCAGCACTTGTTCCTAGCCGGTAAGGCCATGGACATCTTCACCAAGACATGTCTGCTGGACGCCTCCAACGTGGAGCAGACAATGGCATCGGGCGTCGACGAATCGGGAAAGAAGCTCAAGCACAGCTCTATCGCGAAGCAGTTGGAGGACCTTTTCAAGGACCCAAAGCTGAGCGAGGGCGATCGATTCCGCGTGGCTGCCGTGTTTGCGCTCACTCAAGACGCCATGAAGGAGCAGGACCGACGCAAGGTCTTGCAGAGCGCTTCGCTGTCTAAAAAGTACGACACGGCGCTCGCCAACATGCGGTTCGTGGGCGGAACGGCGCTGTACAAGCAGAATGGGATCTCGTCACTCACCCCGGAGGAGATCAAGGACGCGTCCAAGAAGGCTGAGGCAGCCGAGTACTCGAACGCGCGGCAAGAGCCGAAGCTGAAGGGAATGCTGGTCAAGGCGCTTCGTGGCACACTGGACGAGAGCGAGTACCCGTTCATCATTGCCCCTCCAGTGCACCCGAATGCGGCAGCGGAGAAGAAGAACGCGCCCATGTCGCTGCGCAAGTATGTCAGCATGTTCAAGATGCTATCTCAGTCGACACTGATGCGGATGACCATACAGAGTAACTGACGTCTTTCATCAATGCCGTGGTGTGTTTGGGTGAAGGAAACCCGCGGCGAAGTCTACCAAAGCCGACACGAAGACGGTACATTGTCACCGCAAGATCTCCTCGTTTTCGATCTGCCTCACTGGCTGACACTTGTTTCGCATCATGACTTGACGATGATATCTAGCAGGACAAGGAAGAGTTTTCGGGCGTGAAGACGATCGTGTTCGTGTGTGGCGGCGCGACGTACTCCGAGGTAGGGTCACGACACTGACGTTGCCTTGTCAGTCATGGTTCTGATATCAATGCAACGACAACAGCTGCGCAGTATCTACGAAGTGCGCGCTGCCGAGAAGCGCGACATTGTCCTTGGCACCACGTCGTTCCTGAAGCCGAATGCGTACATTAAAGCACTCGCGAACCTCCTGGAGGCTAACCCGTTGCCCCCACCTCCCGTGCCGACCGCGTAAGTGCGACAAACTGATCACGAGCAGACGCACTCACACCGGTCTAACAAAATGTATCTACGGTGATGATGATGCGCAGCGGCCGCGGCGCGGAGGTCACCCCATTGAGCGGCGGCGAGATCCACATTGAGATCGACAAGCAGCAGGCCCAGCAGGGCGAGCAGGCGGCCAAGCCGACGACTGCGTGAGGCGAAGCATGAGAACCCAGCAATGGCAGCTGTAGCTGGTAATACCTTGACTATGATGGGTGAGAGAGAAGAGAAGACGTTCATCGCCATCACATCAATCTGTATGATAAGTTTTCCCATTGCGAGTCGCGACGGTTGCGAGGATTTAGCAGCTCAAAACCTATCGAATGGCATGGACCTCGTATCTTTCATGATGTACGTGTCATTTAAATCAGTACCATGCTTCAGAAAAAGAACCTCGCTGGCTTTTTCTATGGGGTACACGCGAGGTTATGGGGTACATTTCGAGGTTACGCTTGCAACGTGTCGCGCGCTCCCTCTTCCCTCCTCCCCTCTTCACTTGGTCATTGACAAGGAATAGATCGCATCTAATACTTTGGGGGAAGATGGCGCGTGTGATTCACTGGGTCCTGCTGGCGCTGGCCGCGTGCGCCGCCGTCCACGCGCAGGAAGCGTCTGCGGAGGAGGCGGGCGCGTGCGTGGAGCCGTCGCTCATTTCGGGCTTTGAGTCCAAGATCAGCGCACTGGAGGAGTCCAAGGCCGCGCTGACGCTGCAGTTGGACGCGGAGACGGCGTCCTGGGCGGAGCAGAAGCAGCAATGCCAGGCGCAGACGACCGCGCTGGCCGCGGACAAGCAGCGGCTGGAGACCGAGGCCGCCTCGTGCGCCGAGAGCAAGCAGACGCTGATGGCGCAGACGGCCAAGGAGCACGAGCAGATCGTCGCCAAGCTGCTGAAGCAGATCGACACGCTCAAGAGCACGGTGGCGGAGCTGGAGAAGGAGGTCGAGAAGCGCGGCGCGGCTGCTTCCAAGAGCGGCGAAGAGATTAAGACCGTGCAGGCGACGCTTGCCAAGGCGAACGAGCAGGTCGCCAAGCTGGAGAAGGAGGTGCAGGCCTCGCGCAGGAAGAACGAGAAGCTGCGCAGCGAGCTCGAGCAAGCCAAAGGCGTTGAGGTCACGCTCGCGGCTCTGCTGTCGTCGTACTACGACGAGGGCGTTGAGCTGGCCGAGCAGGCGGTGGAGATTGCGCGCGAGCAGCTTGAGAGCAGCTCGGGCACGATTGAGCAGGCGCGCGCGTCGATCGAGTCGGTCAAGACGTCGGTCGGCGAGGCCACGTCCAAGTTCTACGCCGACAATCTGGCTGCAACGGTTGATCCCGTGCTGGCGGATGTTCACGCCGCGATGGAGCCGCACATGCAGATGTACGTGCCCCTGGTGCAGCGCGAGGCCGCTCGCGTGCAGGAACAGGCCGTGGCGCTCTCCAAGCAGGCGCTGCAGCGGGCCAAGACCGCTCGTCTCGAGGCCATCGCCTTGCTGGAGAAAAACGAGCACGTCGCCGTGCACGCGCAGAAGGTGGTGGACGGTCTGCTCCTCGCACTGCTCGTGCCGCTCCTGTTCATCCAGCTGCGCCTGGCCCTGCGCCTTCTCTGGTGGTCTGTTCACACCGCTGCGTGCATCTCCACGTGCGGCCTGTGCTGCCGTGGCGGACGCGGCAAGAAGTCCAAGCGCAAGGCGTCCAAGAAGATGATGGCGTCCCTGACCCCGCCGGCCCCTGCCGCCGCCGTGAGCAAGACCACCAAGACCTCGACGACCTCCACGACCTCCAAGCGCAACACGCGCAAGAACAAGTAAGCGGCGAGTCGTTTCTCGCGCACTTGTCAGTGGCGTTTGGGTGCGTCAGTAGCAGAGAGGCATCTCGTATGAGCCTGGCGTCGTAGGCTCTGCCAGTTGGGATCTCAGGAGAGTATCCAGAGCTCCAGTGGAGACGAATGACATGCCAGGTATTGCACAGTACATTCCCACGGTGTTGTTGGCTTCTGTGTCACTCTGAACAGCGAGTACGATTCGAAACACACAGCCCAACCTCAATGCACATGCACGGATTGCCATACCACCTGCAGCAGAGGACCATGACAGGGTTCGGAGCAAGTTGTTGGCATCGAACATGCCAACCTGTCGCCTGCTTCTTCAGCCGATGGGATGGAAACACGATGCAGACGCATCGAATTGGAGCTTACAACCCTTGGTGACGTGCCATCCGAGGCGTCGCATGTGGTTTCTGCCGCCACCACACATGCCAACCCAATGGAGGCCAATTCTGTTGCTTTATCCGTTAAATAAAGTGCCGGTCATAATAAAGTGCTGGCCAAAAATATAAAAAAATGCCATTCTGTAAAGCTCCTTGACCAATAAGAGAGCGGAGAAGCTGAAAATCGCTGAAAACACTTCAATAATCGTGTTTAGCATGTGGGTAATTTTTTTCCCCAGTTTGATTTGATACTGTGGTCGAGTCACAACACCCCCCAAAATCTGGCCGGTCAAATTATAAGAAAATGTCAAAACACTCGTGTTATTTAGAGTTCTAGAACGTTCTAAGACACACCAAGGACATTGGCGTGATTGCCAACGA
>JAADXW010001070.1:0-12359 GCA_023337975.1 Phytopythium ostracodes
CCCCCCCCCCCCCCTCTGGTCTTGGGACAAGTGCATTTTCTCGCACCTGGTGGGTGGTCGCGAGGAGTGAGTACACTCACGACAGAAAACAGCAGCACCGACGCAAACGCACCCACACCAATCCCTTTGGTCGCCGACGTCTCTCGGTCGTCGTCAACACTCACACGATTATCGCTCGCGAGCAGGACGCAGCGCGCGATCGACTAACCGCCACGACGACGCTCCATCTTGGTGCCTTCGCGAGTCGTCACCACCATCGTAGCCCCGTCGTGACCAAGACGCGCGCGGCACCAGCAAGATACGCGGCAACACTGGGCGAGTCTCGCTGAGGAAGCGGAGCTGGCGGCGGCTCGAGGTGGAGGCCAAGTGGGAGGCCGAGAAGGAGGAAACCAAAGGCAACAACTACTCGTTTATGCGCTTCAGCGACGCGGACGCCTTCTCCGACGATAGCAGCACGCCGCGGTCCCCGACGATCGAGCTGCCGACTGGCACCACCACCGCGTTTGACACGGCCGCGCTTTCCATCTCCTTCATCGACTTTGACACGTCGGACATCGACTACCAGTCGGCCTCATCGTCACAACCACCGCCAACTCCGCTAGCATCGCAGTTGCCTTTGCCATCCCCATCGCCGCCGCTCGTGCCTCCAGAGCCGATGCCTCTTCATGTGCGCTACCGCATCGCCGTGTGTCGCTGGGCGCCGCTCGCGCTGCCCGTCGGACTGCTGGGCACGCTGATATTTCTGCTCGTCTCGGACCTCACACGAGCCGACACGGACGCCAACTCGTCGGGTTCTTCCGATGGCGATACCTACCCGATCGTGATCGCCGACTGGAACTCGTGCGAGCTCGATAGCGACGCAGCCTCTGCCAGGAATCTGAGCACGCAGTGTACGCTTCTGGCGCTGCCGCTGTGCCACGACGGCGTCTGCTCCGACCCAGACAACCACACAATCAACGTCTTCATCAAGCGTATCCCGTCCGCTTCGAGCAGTGCAACCACAAGCGTGTGGTACATTCCAGACCGGCCGGACGCACAATCCTCGTCCGAAGCAGACAATCAGATGGCGCTGCTGCATGAGCAGCTTAATGGCACGACCAGTATCTACCGGATGGACATGCGCGGCACGGGTCAGAGCTCGCCGCTGACATGCAGCGTTGACTTGACGTCGACCGTCTTCGGTCCTGAGCGTCAGCCGACGCTCGCGGAGGTGCAGCAGTGTGCTAGCGACGTTCGAGCCCTGTATGGCGATCGTCTGGCCGCGTTCTCACTCACGAGCGCCGCGCATGATCTGAAGAAGGTTGTCGAGACGTACCAGACCGAGACGTCAAGTGCTGGGGACGATGAAAACGTGGTCGTCTACGCTCTTGGCTACGGCACGCACATCGCGCAGCGAATGATGCAGCTCGAGACAGTCGGGGTCGTCGGGTATGTCCTGGATAGCCCGCTGGCGACGGCCGACGCGCAGGCGACGTCAAGTGTATCGAAGAGCGACGCAGATTTTGGAGAGGTCGGGGACGCTTTCTTGGAATGGTGCATGCGCGACGACGACTGCTCTGAGATGTTCCCCAACACGAGCCTCACGAACGTGTCTGCTACGTTAGAGGCAACATTTGTGAGGCTGGATGCGGGTACCGGGTGCTCCGAGCTGTTCGCGAACGCGGTTACAGGGTCCAGCAGCAGCGATAGTAACAGCACTGCGGGGTCTGAGTCGTCATCGTTCTCATCTTCGACGGCATCTTCGACTCCGCCATCATATCTGCTTCGCGAGCAGCTAGCCGTGCTCATGGAGAACGCGACGCTTCGCCCACTAATTCCGGTGATGATCTACCGTGTCAACCGGTGCGGCGCAGAAGACGTTGGCGTACTCACTCGCCTTAGCAAGACTCTCGTGGAGACGATCAAAGAGCGTGACGACTCGCTGGAGCTGGTGCATGCGATTCAGGCGTTCAGCGAGCTGTGGGAGTCGCCGTCGCCCGATCAGTCGGAGCTCCTGGAGCGGTTCACGTCCTCGAGCATCAGCGGCGGACAAGCCTACGACAAGCTGACGGCGTACTGCTTGTTCACTGGGGACTCCTCGTTGGCGTGTGACGGCGTCACGGTGTCCGGTGAGCAGCTATTGGGGTTTGAGCGCGACGGATTGGGCACCGCAAACATCTCGCTACCCTGCACGACCAGTGTGTTGGTGCTCAGCAGGGATATGGACGGGCAGGCGCCGTCCAAATACGCCAAGGCGCTGGAGAACGCCATCCAATCCGGAGGCGGCAAACAGTTGTTCGTCGTTGCCAAAGGCACGCACAACGTTGTGGACAGCACGGTTCTGGCCGACGGCTCGTCCTGCGGGCGGAAAGTCCTCGCGTCCTTTGTCCAGTCCAATGGTGAGCTGGCCAGCGTGGACGCATCGTGCTTCGACGATTTGCCGCCTGCGAGCCTGGCAGTGTCGAGCACACTCAGCGCCTTGGTCCTGAACGTGGCAGACGCGTACGATGGAGAGCTGGACCAAAGCTCGTCAGGTGGGGACGTCGACGATGGCGAGTCGTTTCAGTCGAGTAGTGCCGGCGCCGCTTCCATGTCGAGAGCCAACTCATCATCGACCGACGCAGAAGCAGACA
Source organism: Phytopythium ostracodes (assembly GCA_023337975.1). Classification (NCBI taxonomy): domain Eukaryota; phylum Oomycota; class Peronosporomycetes; order Pythiales; family Pythiaceae; genus Phytopythium; species Phytopythium ostracodes. The sequence goes on from JAADXW010001070.1 coordinate 2,613, forward strand.
GCCTCAAGTCGTCGCGCGACCGGTACAAGCTAGCGCTGATCGTTGCTGGCAGCGTCTGTGGCTCGCTCGCAGTGCTTGTGGTTGCTTTGGCGCTGTATCGGCGACACCACAAGCGTGAACTCGCTAAGGAAGAAGACCTGTTGCGCCGGATGCGCGGCAGCGCAGACGACGACTTTGAGCTGCTCCGAGGGCTCTACCTGTCGTCGTTCAGCTACCGCACCGACCCGAGCGCGAGCTCAGCATGAGGAAAATAGATGGAGAGAGAGGGCGACCGTATTTACAAGCGCGGCGGCGGCAGGAAAGAGGACGCCGGGCCTAGGAATAGATCCAATAGAGTGTACAGTGCCAAGGACACCAAGTGTAGAGATAACATCCGTGCCAAATTATTATTACGACCCGTTTCCCGCGGCAAACCAGCGCAACAAGCTTCATGCACACTGCTGATCGTGATGGCGTTGACCACTCTGCAGTGGAAAGCAAGCCTTGGCTGTGCCTGGTCCCGTTCGCACTGGCACCGACGCTATCTAGCAGGCCATTGCAAGGTTGCAAAACAGTCCGGCAGATCGAGGTCCATTGCGTTGCAACACCTTATGCATCGGACCGCGGGTGTGATCGGCTTGCCCTCCACGCACGCGCACGCCACGCGCACCAGGTCATTGCTGCGCAGCGAGCGTACAGTGTTGCAGGCGCAGACTGCCGAGTCTTTCCGCTGTCGGGTGCACTGTAATGCCCTGATGCGCGCAGACAGACCGCCAAAGTGGTGTAAAACAGCGTACACTGAAGATGATACAAAACGGGATCCAAGCGGGTGGGAGCACTGCTGTTGGGGCTCGGAATGGGCCATTTCGGAACGGGAATGGGAGTGCTGGCGCAGGTGCAAAGCCGGACGCGGTCAAGTCGATCAGCGCTCCCACTCACTTGCTCCCATCATGACACAAGCGACTTCGCTAGCACTGGAACTCTTCTCATGCGGGGATGCGCAACGCCATCACGTCGAATTTGCATCCACGACGCCAACCGATGCAAAAAGGTTTTGACGGGCGATGTCAAATTTGATACTTACCACTCACTCAACAGACCAGTCGGCAGCGAAACAAAACAAAATAAAATCTGAAGTTTCTCCATCATTTTTATTGTTTGTAAAAAAAAACTTGTAGTTTCGCAGAAAAACGTTGAAAATGAGTGGCAAAAAGCTGCTGGCGAGAGAAATCCACTGCGTCGCCCCATCCCCACCAATCACTGTAAGTTAGGTAACATTTTATTTTATTAAAATACATTTTGATTTTTTTACTGTAAACTCGGCAAACAAATCGCTGAAGCGATCGAGAAGACTTGAAACGCCATCCAAACAATTGACCAGCGCTCCCCGTGAGTATAAATGATGCAGCAAAAGCGGACACAACCGACCAAGAAGGCTGCTTGGGGACAACCACAGACAAGGGGCAAAACGAACAAAACGGGCGAAATTGCGGGAGGAATTTCAGGACTGAAGTAAAAAATGGGCGCGTCCTATCAAATACCTGTCAAGCATTATTCTAGATCGGCTGTCAAGCCAATTTTTCTTTTTATGCAAGTCATTGGTGCCTCTAATATCGAATATGGCATGCGCGAAACTGGCGGTGGAGGGCGAAACTGCCCTACCCCTTGTCACGGAGAGCTCCGATGACAGTGGAAGTGTGTTCTCTCTGATCGGATGCGGCCCGTTTGACACTCAACCCGTTTAGCCTTAGACCTACCTGTTTCCAATACAATAACTAGTAAGTTAGCATGGGTGCTGCCCGAACGAAAACCCGGGCCGACCCGTTCTTTTTTCTTTTTGCGGATCCGCCCGCTCCCGTCCCTTCCTCCACCCCTTTCCCTCTTCCGTGTGTCCCCCTTTCTCTATTTTATTGGAGGATGCGACTTCAGATTTCCAAAAACAATCAAAATTCCTTGTTTTTTGCCGTAACTCCCCCGTTCCGCAGCCCATCTTTCTTTGCTAAAACCAAGTCATTGACAAGTGGGAAGGAGCGAAGCAAGAAGAACTGGCTGGAGATGATGCCGTGGGCGCCGCCGCCAAAGAGCGGGCGGCCTCCTCCTGCTTCTCCTCCCGCCGCCACTTCCTCCTCTCCTTCCTCCGCCTGGGACCGCCAGCTCGCGATTTACCCTCCTGCGGTGGATGGCTTGGACCGGAACGCGCTTTCTTCCTCTGCTGGAACCATGACGTACTCGGCGTCCTGCCCGTCCTTCTCGAGCGCGTACGAGCTCTCAGCGGGCTCGGACGAGCTCCTGCGCGCGCTCACGGCCGGCGGGGACGCCATGCACGACGGCGACCGCGCGGTGCACGGCGGGCAGTCGGCCGGGAACCTCATGGCGGTCATGCAAGACTCGACGACTGCGCTCGCGTTCGCGCACGAAGAGCTCGGTCTTCAGCCCGCCGGGATGCACCTAGGCGGCTCGGAGGAGCCGCTGGAGCTCGGCAGGCCCAGTAACAGTGGCGGGGACTTCCTGCCCGACAAGAGCTACGACTTCCTGCTGCAGTTCCAGCAGGAGCAGCTCAACCAGACGCAGCGCATGTTCCCGCACCAGCAACTGATCCACGACGACGTGGACGGCGCCCTCATGTCGCCGCACGCGGCGTCGGGCCAGCACAAGCGCGGCTTCCACGGATCGGCCTCGTTCACCAACCTCTCGAGCATGGAGGCCGAGCTCCAGCGCCGCCAGAACGGTACGGGTCGCGCTCCTGATCGCGTACTGGGTCGCCATCGATTGTTGTCTGACTGACAATTTTGTCTTGTGAAACAGCAGCGAGCAAGCGCAAGAAGGGCGGGAGCGAGCGCTGGCAGAAGCTGCAGCGGCACAAGTCGTTCGACTCGACGATGATGCCGGACCTGGAGTTTGGGCAGCCCTCGTACTCGGCGCCGCCCGGCAGCAACTTTTTCGGGCCGTCGGCGCCGCCCATCGCGCCCCCGCTGTCCATCCCCAACGTCGTCCCGTTCATGCAGAGGTCAGTGTCACGTCGTGATGTTCATTGTCATAGTGTGAGCTGGGCGACGGACTGACGGATGTTGTTGTCGTCAGCCTTAACAATGCGGACAGTGACATGCTGTCGATGGAGGACTTCCCACCCAACTTTGCGGCCGAGCCGGCGTGGCCCGCGACGTCCATGCCGCTCGGCGACAGCATGATGGTCGACTCTTTTGGTGGTGGTGATGCCAACCTCATGAACGCGCTTGGCATGCCGATGTCGTCTCCTCAACCGCAGTCGCCGCACGACACTGGTGCGTTCTTGCAGCGAACCAGCGACGCGCCCGAGTCGCTGGCGATCCCGGAGGACAAGCAGCTGCCAGACGATGTCCAAACCTCGGCTGAACTCGACCTGCTGCTGTCGGAGAAGGAGCGCGACAACATGTCGAGTCTGTTCGACGCGATCCGCGACTTCTCGGCGCCGACCGAGTCGACAATGAGCGCGCCGCCGCCCCCGCAGTTGTCCTCTTCTGCGCCAACTCCTAGCTTCATGGAGTCGGCAATGCAGGAACGTAGGGGCACGCCGGTCATGCGGCGCAAGGACCCACGCGGGGGCGTCGCGAGCAAGCGCAAAACAACGCACAGCCCGCCGCTGCACCCGAATTCGCGTGGACGAGATGACTCGAACCACGGCAAGCCGTTCTCGCTCAAGTCGGGCTCTCCGCCGTCGGGTCGGCCTCCTCAGCGCCCTCTCGACCCGCCTTCCGTGCCAATGCGCAAGCGACTGGAGCAAATCCTCGTGCACTCTGTTCAGAACTCGGACGCGGGCGCCATGCTGTCGGTTATGGAGTTGGAGTTCCTGAAACAGTCGCCGCTGTTCTCGGCGGAAAAGGCCTCCGAGACGGCGGGCTCGCTCTGGCTGCTGCTGCACTCTGCCCAGTGCGACAGCGCGTGCGAGATCTCGGGCTGTGATGTCATGCGTCGGGTTCTTAACCACTGCATGGGCTGCGAATTACCCGTGGGCAAGTGCAAACAACCATGCAACGACGCCAAGGCCATGCTTCTCCACTACGGGTCGTGCAACAGCAAGGGCAGCATGCACGGCAAGTCGTGCACCGTGTGCTGGAACCTGCTGGAGATCGATCATGCGCATCAGGCCGCGTTGGACAACAGAGGGAAGCCGCCTACCCCGTCATCATCGATGCCAACGCCATCTCCGCCACTCATGGGTACACACACGCTTCTACCCATGCCGATGAACCCGCTGGCAGCGACTTCGTTCATGTCGCCTACGCTACGCCCGTCGTCCGGTCCGTCGTCATCGACTGGCAGTTCCACATCCAAGCACGTTCCGATTCAGCCGAACCCGTTGCCGACGGCCTCAAACCCGATGGGACTCATGGGCACCTTCCCGCACTTTGGGTACTCGCTGTCGCTGTATCTGGAGCAGACGTCGGCGCCGTTCCGTGCGGAGGTCAAGGCGCGCGTGGAGAAGCGCGTGACGGCCGCGGCGAGTCAGGATCTGGTCCAGCACATGCAGAAGAAGACGCGGCTGCGGTCTCTGGACGATCTGCGATCGGAGGCGCGCACCGTTGTGCTCAGTGAGATGGAGCGAGAGCTGCACTTCCACATGCAAGCGTACAGCTGGGCGACCGCCAACGGCAAGGCGATGGGCGACCCCAGCGCGACTTATCCGGGCGGTATGCCAGGAGACAATAACGCGCTGCCGCCATACCTCTTAAGCGTCGCTGCCGCCGGCTTTGCGGCTCTGTACGCGCAGCAGGCAACACTACAGGCGGCAATGTCCGCGACTGGCCAAAGTACTCCAAGCGCGGGTCAGTCGTCGTCAAGCGTGTCACAGTCGGCTGGGGCAGCCTCAAGTTCAGCCCCATCCACATCGCGACGCAAGAACTCGATGAGCAGCGACGCGGCCAAGAAGAAGAAGGCTGCGAGGAGCGAGGGAACGTCCGCCGCTACAAATGCTGCTGCTACTGCTGCTGCCGACACTCCGGTGACCACGTGATCAGTGCGAGCGACTAGCTCAAGCCGCAAGAGCGCACTTTTCGGTGTTATTTATTTGACTTCTGGTGCTGATCCTGCGCTCGCAAGAAGGAGGTGTTGGCTCGGCTATTTGCTTTCGTCGGCGTGTTTTGTTGATAGTCCTTCTCGGTAAATGCGCAAGAGCAATGGAACGATGGTGGCGGTCGTCATCTGTAGCACAACACTTGGTCGGTAAAGCATATCGTGGTTCCGGCCTCCAAAATCCTAAAGGCATCAGCATCGACACCGACACATAATCAATCGCTGTATGAGCTGGACTCTCTCCTCGTTATTACTGCCATCGCTCCGAGCAATCGCCATGATCAAGATCTCCGAGCTGGCTTTCGAAGCTAAGCACTTGAGCTAGCCGTGCATTGAATACAGTGACGCACTGTACAGTAGTGATCCCAACAAGAGAACGTTCGTGATTGAGCCAGTAACAGTCAGCCTCGGATCGAGTCGCGTGGAGCCTCTAGAGTATTGGTGTAGACCTCAGCAAGGCACCCGCCAGGTTGACTGTCGACATGAAGCTCATCGGGACCGAAGTGGCCGGGAACCAGCAATGCAAGCGTCGAACCCTCAGACGGTCGAAGAAGGGAGGCTGGGAAGAGATTTACCACAACACAGGGAACGGATTCTCCAATATCTTCTATGGTCGCGGCGAAGAGCACGAGTCGCGCTGGTGCTGCATGGGAGCGGAGATTGGCAATGAGACCGCGGGTGCAACGCGCTGAACCCGTCAGTGCGCAAAATCAGTTTCTTGTATCAGTATTATTTGAGTAATTATAGTAAAAATACTGATATTGCAGCATAAAATTGCTCGCTGACAAGCAAACAGTCCGACAAAATCATTTGGTGCACAAAAAAACACATCCTCTTCCTGAAAACGGTGGGGCTTTGAACAGTACACATGGAGTTGGGTCCATCATACTTACTAAATACTAATAGATGGGACTATTAGGGTCTGAGTCAGTCCTTGCTGAAACAGTCACTGGATAAAATGACACTTTCTACTAATTAAGCACCATAATTTTGCCGTTTACTTTGTCAAATCACTTTTTTGAACCCTCGAGACACCGTCTGATGCTCCGCCACATGCTCGCAACTGCGACTGAACCAGTCAAAATGGAACCTTGGCGCCCCGATCACCGCCATGCTCGTCTCGCTTTCTCTTCGCCCTGGACATGTAGAGACCGACCTAGCGTCAGGTGAAGAGACTGCGCCATTCGCCGATTTCGTGGGCGCGCACTGGACTGATTACGGCGCTCAGCAGCGGCGCCAGTCGCTGTTTTACGTCCACGTCTAATGTTCATGTTCCGACTGGCGCCCGTCTTCACAGCCGCGGGCTTCGCGCTGGCGAGCGCCACGCCCATCAGCGTGTGCCGCGACGCCACGTTCGAGCTGCCGGGCGATCGCGGCGCTCTCTGCTCTGGCGCTGAGGATGCGCCCGCGGGCACGGCGTGTCCGCTGAAGGGCGACACCGCCAGCACCGATTGCCACGAGCACCTGGCTTCCTACTCGCCTTCAAAGGGCGGATGCGTCGCGCCTGAAGACGCCACGTGCGCGGTAATTATCGGCAGCACGTGGGCTGCGTGTTCCCGTCCGTCGGATTCGCCTCGTCCGGCGCCACCGCCACTACCAGTGCGCCAACGCCTAACAGTTCGTCCGGTTCGTCGGATGCGTCGGCGATGCTGTGCCTAGCGTGGGAGTACGACGGCGACGATGTCGTGAGCTACGAGGCCTCGTCCTCCTCGACTTTCGGCAGCGTCAACGGCAGCGGCAGCACGTACAGCGAGAGTTGGTTCACGCAGGACACGCTGTTCACGACGCTCTACTACTGCGGGAATGCGGTCGAGTCGACCTATGGAGAGTCAGCGTCGGCGTCCGGCAGCAGCTCCGAGACGGCGACGTCCGCTTCCGAGGCGACGGACGAGCCGCTCGCGCCCTCCATATCGTCTTCGTCGACAAGCACATCAATGCCGGCTGCGACAACATCACCAACAGCTGATGCGCCGGCCGCATCGGCGACTAGCTCTCCGGTGACGTCGTCTCCAGAGACGTCAGCGCCAACGCAGTCAACGAACACACCCGAGCCGGCCACTACCACTACAACAGCGCCTCCAACTTCCCCGGGAATGGACGCCCTCGTAACTGACTCGCCAACTCAAACGCCAATATCAACCCCAGGAACGACAACTAGTGCCCCAGTCACCGACCGAGTCACCGACGGATGTGCCGACAGAAGCATCGTCATCCACTCCCGTATCTGCGACCGACAGCCCTGTGACGGATTCACCGGTGACGCAAGCACCTGAAACGAATGCGCCGTTGACTCCAGAACTAACCCCGACACCGACTCCAGCACCGGTTGGGGGCAGTTGTGGAGCTCAAGTCAAGGGCATCGGGTACTATGGCACTCAAATTGCATCCACTCGCAATGTTGCAGACGCGAGTGCATGCTGTGATCTCTGTATCGCGGAGCCCTCATGTGTAGCCTACCGCATTGGCACTGACAACGACAGGTGCTACCTGCTGTCAGACACAAGCAAGAAGCCGCACGACGATTCCGAGTGGATTTCCGCCAATGTCACGCGAGGATCTACCCCATCGCCGACTTCTGCCGCAACGTCGACTCCAGTTGCGACATTGGCTCCCGTGTCGACGACAAGTGCGCCTGCTACTACGGCGCCAGCGACGACTGAATCAGCAACACAGGGGCCAATCACGGACGAACCGACTACCGCACCAACATCGACTCCAGAGCCTGTTACGACTGCGCCATCGACTTATTAGCCGACGCCAACACCAACACCAACACCTGAGGCAACTACTGGTGCCCCAGCGACAGAAGCACCGGAGAGTAGTGTACCTGCGGCGCCCGAGCCTACACTGGCACCGACTCCCACGCCAACGACAACTTCAGAGTCGACGACAAGCACCTCAGTGGCAGAGACGCCCACGACCGCTGAGCCGACGCCAACGCTGACACCCGAGGCAACGACAGAGACTCCAGTGACGAGTGGGCCAGCAACGGACACCCCAGCGACAAGTGAGCCATCGGAGGAACCGACTCTGACTCCGACTCCGACACCAACACCGGTCGTAACTACTAACAGTCCGATCACATCGGCCCCTACCCCGGCTTCAACGTCATCCCCGACTTCATCGCCGACATCTCGGACACCAACACTGACTCCGTCCCCGATAACCCGGACGCCGACGCCGGCGCCGACGACTCGGACGCCAACTCCGTCTCCGACGACTCGCACACCGACGTCGACGCCGACGATCAGAACGCCAACTCCAAGGCCGACAAGAGGGGGACCAGGGACAGCATCCGTCACCGTGTTCGAGTCGGATATTAGCACGGGAGAAATGACCGTCTCCGCGAGTGAAACAAGCGAATCTACAGTCAGCGCTGACGGGTCGGCCAGCGTGTGGATCATTGTCGCGGTTGGCGCTGTTGTTTTCGTCGCGTGCGCCGTTGGAGCGGTCGGTCTGGTCCGCAGCCATCACGCAGCGCGTCCGTCGGCCGCCAGTCCCAGGGAGTGGGCGCACGCGATGGCGACGCCGTGAAGAAAGCCAAGGACGGCCGCTGTTCGGGAAGACCGACCAGTTTGCCTGTTGTTCATGATTCGCGATAGGATTAAGCGCTCTCGCACAGTAATGCTTTGTTTTGTACCAGTTCTCGCTGATTAGTACTATAATAAGCGCCTGCTACAGTACTGAACACTGTTGACGCGACTGGATAAAAAGTGTAGCCATCGACCTATGAAAGATCCGATTGACGTGTCGTCGTTTGTTGGAAAATGGCTTCTGATTCGGGATCGTGTTTTGATAAATGTGACAGAGAGACCCATCCTCTTTAAATACTGTACTGTATCTTAAAGCAGTGGCTGATATTTGAGTTCTCAGATTCGACCAAACCGCAGGAGGAAAGCGAGCGACTGGAGGTCCTGGCGACGGCGGCGCATTTCAATTATATCCGTCTCGTGATACTAAGGATATGAAGAGCGCGCGGCCCGACACTGGGGACGTAGGCATGTTGTGGAAATGGCATTGAGGTCATGTGAACAGTAAAACCAGCAATACTGTACAGTACGGCACTGTACTGTACAATCGTCGTGACAGAAGCCAGACCAGACCGAACACCAAACTGCCATCTTCAGGAGATGTCAATCAAAGTGCTACAGTCCAGACAGTAGACAAGATGTACTGCAATATATCGGTTCAGTATTTTGATGGTATATTTTTGATCCTCCACACAAACTACGGTAAATGTACTGATCACAGATATTTGCCCTCGATAGTTGGCCTTTTGAACCCATCTAATGGCAACTGACAGGTGATTTTCAGCCAATCCGATCTCGCCATGAACGGTCTCGACGGACACCAGCTGTCTAGAGTCGAAAATTACCAAGGGAAAGGGTTCCCGTCTGCTCAAAAAAAGCAACTGACTGGCAATCCTCTCATTCTGCAGTCACTTTGGCTTTTGTGTCTTCAGCAACAAGTCTTCCGCCTGGAAAGGGAACGCAGGGGAAATCAAGCGCGTACAGCATACAAACTTCAAGTGAAAGAAAGGCCGCGCGCATGAGACCGACGGCGATCGCGCTTGTGGCGGCGGCGCTGGCAGTCGGCGCCGCGTGCGCGACGCCCATCAGCATGTGCCGCGACGCGACGTACGATGTGTCGGCGGACCGCGGGGCGCTGTGTTCGGGCGCAGGGGACGCCCCCACGGGTTCGGTGTGTCCACTCAAGGGC
>JAADXW010001071.1:0-12349 GCA_023337975.1 Phytopythium ostracodes
ACACCGTCCGACGCACTGCTCTCGCCACCGACAAGACGCACACTGCCGGCACTCGTCACGTCGCCAGAACCCACGCTCAACAAGATCGAACCGCTCGCGCCATTCGTCGCGTTCGACGTCAACAACCAAATACCGCCGGAACCCGCTCCAGAAGATGTACCCGATGACAGTGTCACACTTCCACTCTGCTTGTTGGCGCTACCAGCTGCAGTACCAATGACCACATTGCCGCTCGCAGATCCTGTGGCGCCTCCACTCGTGATGACAACGCCCCCGCCCGCAGAAGAGGTGCCCTCTCCACCGACGACACGTACGCTTCCACCTGCTCCGACGCCAGATCCTCCTGCTAGCGTGACAAAACCGCCGGTGTTGGCCTCATTTGCAGCGTGGCCCGCATACAAGCTGATGTCTCCGCCTCCGAGCCCATCACCGGCGCCAGCGCGGAGAGCAATGGATCCACTGGATCCGCTCGTGGCGTTCGACGTCATGATGGAGATGCTTCCCGAGTCTCCAGCGCTGGACGTACCCGTGGAAATGCCGATACTACCAGTGTTGGGTGAATCAGCTGTCGCAGCGATGAGTTCACCGCTTTGTGTCTGAGTTGACGCTCCACTGGATATAACAACAGATCCTCCTCGAAGAGATTCTGTCAATCCACCTGCCAGCGTTACTTCACCGCCTCCTTGAACGCCAGAGCCAGCAACGACAGACACTTCACCACCAACACCGCTGTCATGCGTTGTAGCTCCGGCATGCAGCGTAACGCTGCCGCCGGTCGAGGTGTCACCACTTCCAACGGTGAGGGTGATGGCCCCACCTTGGCCTTGCGTCGCATTCGACGTACGGACAACAATCTCGCCGGATTGATACTTGCTTGCGTCACCCGTGACCAAGTTTAGCGATCCGCTGCTCTTGTCAGCGCCAGAGCTTTGCGTCGATAGAAGAAGCGACCCGCTGGACGCTTGTTCCCCGTTCCCGCTTGTGATCAAAACATTCCCGCCGCGCTCGGTATCTCCGACCCCTCCCGTTAGCTGGATATCACCTCCGATGTTTGCTCCATCACCACCAGATACGGAAACAAGCCCTCCTGATCCGGTCGCATGCGAGCTCGATCCGGATACAATGGACACGGAGCCAGCTTGTGAGGCTTTTCCCGTCCCCACGACTGCGTAGATCGAGCCGGATTGCCCCGAGCTGGAACTTGATGTTGATATCAGAATGCTGCCAGAAGTGGAGGCACTTGGGCCGGTGAATACATTGATTGACCCGCTTGCTTGTGCCAAGTCGGACACGCCGGAGCCAATTGTGATGTTTCCGGTGGACGCTGTGGTATCCCGCCCACTGTCCAGCACGATGTTGCCGCCGATTTTGCTTTGACCTTGTCCGCTCGCGACCACCACGTCGCCACCAGCTTCTGCGCCATACCCGCCATTAATTGACACTGCCCCGCCGACGCCATTCACGTGGGTTGTAGCACCCGCGTCAATGTTGACAGAGCCACCCGACGCGTCATCTCCATCCCCGACATGCAGCTGTATCATCCCGCCTGCTCCACCTGTAGCCGAAGACGTGGCAACGCTGATATTACCTGAGTCTTGGCCAGCCGACAGCCCGGTTGAGATCACAATGCGTCCACTAGCACTGTCGGTCTCGGACGCTGATGAAATCATCACGTCGCCGCTCACGTTTGCTGGACCATTTCCGCTCGTAAGAACGACATCTCCTCCTTTTCTTGACACTCCAGTGCCGCCCGAAAGCATAATTGCCCCGCCTTCTTGAACGCCCTGACCGCCGCTTAGTTCGATACTGCCACCAACGCCTTCAGCGTGCGTGGATTCACCGGCGAGTAGAGAAATACGTCCACCGGGATCAGCGCTATTCCCTGAGCCAACTTTTAACTCGAGGTCGCCACCTTTTCCGCCCGTAGCTTTTGACGAAGTGATGAAAATGCTTCCGGAATCGCTCTGGGAGGTTGAACCTGTGCTAATGCCGACAGACCCGCTCCGATCGCTTGAGTCTGTGGCTGGGGTGCTGAGAATCGCATGGCCGCTTCCGACCCCTGCTCCTGCGCCGGACAGAACAGACACGTTTCCGCCTAGTTGGCCATAGCCGAATCCACCGGAGACCTCAACCGACCCTCCTTGGTTCGCAGCACCGCCTTGAACCTGGACCGCGCCACCGATACCAGTCTCCGCGGTTGACTCACCAGCGCTGATGGCAACAGTTCCCGATTCTCCCGCATCCCCAGTGCCAACTGTGAATGAAAGGGAGCCACCCTTCCCACCCGACGAGGCTGATGTCGCTATCGAAACGATGCCTGAGTCGCCACGAGATGCCGCTCCTGACTGAATGCTGATTGCGCCACTGAGATTGTCACTGGCGTTGGCGGTAGAAACGAAGATGCCGCCACTGGAAGCAGGGCTGCCTCCACCGCTGGTAAGGAAAATGCTTCCGCCTTTGCCGGTTCCCGCGGCACCGCCACTGAAGACCAGGTCTCCGCCCACGCGGGAACCATCGCCACCGTTTGAAGAAATCGAACCGCCCGCGCCTTGTGCGTGCGTGCTACTTCCAGCTTGCAGGTTAAGGTTGCCGCCTGCAACATTTGCCGACGTACCAACCGCAAGCGATATACCGCCGCTCTTGCCATTCGCAGCGCTCGCTGAGCCGATTGTCACACTTCCCGAACTACCTGCTATGGTCGCCGCACCGCTGGACAACACCAGGTTACCACTCGACTTGGACGCGGCGGCGTCTGCAGATCGAATCACCACATCACCACTTGATGCCGCGCTCCCGCTGCCACTTGTGATGCTGACAACACCGCCGACATCTGCATTACCAACGCCACCTGCAATGTCGACGTCGCCTCCATGCGAAGTGCCCGTGCCGGCAACGACTGCCACGTTTCCACCTTTTCCGCTTGTGTGGGAGCTCTCGCCACTACGAATATCGATGGATCCTGCGGCTTCAACGTCCCCACTTGCCACCTGGATGATGATAGCACCACTCTTACCGCCGACAGCGGATGAAGTTGAAATCGTGATATCACCTGAGTCGCCATTCGAGGCGTTTCCCGACAGAAGCGCAATAGAGCCGCTCTTCGCATTCCTATCACTGGCGGCGGAGGCAATGACAACATCCCCGCTCGTCGATGGGCCAAGTCCACTGGAGAGGAGGACGCTTCCACCAGCTTCGTTGCTCGCAGCTCCCGCGGCAACGACAATATCGCCACCAAAACGAGTCCCAACACCAGCGGAGACGAAAATCTTCCCGCCGACACCATCAGCATGGCTGCTGTTACCCGCCACCACGGCAACAGACCCTCCAATCGAGGAACCACTATCACCAACGCCGACCAGCACCGTGCCTGCTTGACCAATAGCTGCGTTCGACGTGGAGATCGCAACGTAGCCGCTATCACTTGCACTCGACGCACCGGTTGAAAGCGTCAGCGAACCACTTGAGCCCAGTGACCCCGATGAAGTGGTCTCAAGCAGTATCATTCCACTTGTGCCGTCGGTACTGCTCCCGCTGACCATATGAACATCGCCGCCAGCGGAAGTGCCACCTGGACCTGCCGATATTTCGACGTTTCCACCATAAGTTGGGCTCGATCCCGCACCCAAAACCACGTTACCGCCCCTGTTCCCCGCTGCGGAAGTGGTTCCTGCAGTCAGCTCAACAGAGCCTCCGTCGCCGATGTCGTCGCTGCCCACGAGAAGCTTGATCGAGCCACTGGAGCCGCCAACAGCGTGTCCAGTTTCTAGCAGCATGTCTCCCGTAGAAAAATTGCTGGTCGCTCCGGAGTGGAGATGAATTGCGCCTGATTTCTCGGTTGCTGCATCACCAGAGCGAATCGTGATTTGGCCAGATCCACCTGCTACTCCTGCGCCAGTGTTAATGCTGATCACTCCGGAGACGGCAGCGTCGGCCAGCACCTCGGACGAGCGAATCTCAACCGCACCGGACGATGTCGAGCTACTTGACCCTGCTTCCATGCCGATATCGCCACCGGCCTGATATTCCGATCTCCCTGAGCGGATGACGACGGCCGAACCGCGCTTATTGACGACATCCCCAGCCTGCAGCGTGAGACCTTTCGCTGGCGCAATTCGGATCTCGTCAACTTCCGATGAAATTGCCGAGGTGTTGCCGAGTAGTTGAACCCCATCATGGTCAAACTTGACCCGACCCGCTGAGACGCCGTCCACCGCTGTTGTTAGGATGACGGCGGTCGAATTGACGAGACTATCACCGGGCGACGAAGACGGTGACAGTGACGCAATGACATCGATGCTCGCTTGGGCGACGGCACTGTCGCTACTCCCGCTCGTGGCGTCGCCCCCCTTGGCGACCAGTAGAATCCCTGTGCCGATACCATCCAAGTAGATGGGCAGGTCATCATAAGTAGGGCCGACATACGGCCGGTCCAGGTAGAACGTCGTCGCGGTGACTTCACGCGTCGGGTCGACGAGATAGGAGCTCCCAGCGAGCCGAACGAAGGCGCTGCCCGAGATTTCCCCAGTCAAGTCGAAGAGCGTGGTCACGACGTTGCTGCCGTGCTCCACCGAGACGTTGCCCGGCAGCATGCGCGCCGCCGCAGCGCTCGCATCGGCGAAGTGCCGGATCTGCAACGACGGATGCGCGCTCGCCGCTCCCATCGTGTCGTCGCGCGAGTGGAGGCGGAAACCGCGCGAGTTGATGACACCCTGAAAACTCACGTCCTCGCTCATGGCGAACAGCCTCTTGCGCGCCTGGATGCTCTCGCCGCCCGCGAGCGGGTGCTGCAGGCCCTGGTCGAACCAGATGTCGGCGCTGCTCACTGCTACGACCGTGCGCGCGTCTTGCTCGTTGAAGAAGACCACGTCTCCCACATTGACGAATTTACTGCAGACATGAAAAGAGATAATGACGTGGTATGAGCGTACAGGAGAGCTATATCATCAGAAAGGCAAGAACGAACTATGAAGTAGTCGTTCTTACCGAACATCGGAGGCGGTGGGCACGCGGGTGGCACCGACGATGGCGCCGCCGGTGGCGACGAGCGTGACGGTGCGGTACGTCTTCCCCGACCGCACGGAGAGCGACGCCGAGCCGTACACGGGGTGGCTCTGCACCATGACCTCGCCAACCAGGTGGTTATCTGTGAAGACAATAAAACAATCGTTAGATATACAATAGAAAGTAACTCATGAGAAGTTGGCGCGCCACGCACCGAACATGAACGGATCGTGCGGGGACGGCATGCTGCCAGCCGTCGCGCTCTGGAGCAGGCGACGCGTTATCTGGCGCTTCACGGCTGCGTCCAACGACTGTTGTCCGTCCGCGTCGCCGCCCCGCGCGCCGTCCGTGTCAGTTCCTGCCGCAGCTACCGCTGGAAGAACCCCCGGCGTGTCGAGCGCCCGCGTCGCGACAGCTAAGTACAGGCAACAGCAAGCGGGGAGCACGACGCGGTTAGACCGGGACAACGTCACGCAACACTAAGAGGCCGGCCATACCTGCCGCGAAGACGAGCAGGGCCCGCCACATCTTTCAAGGTCGCTTCTCCCTGTTCCACTCCTGTCCTCCCTGCCGCTCTTTCTCCTGGACTGTCGCCGCGATACTGTCTCTCCCCGCGTTCCTTCTCTCCTTTCCCGCCGCTTTACAGATAAGAGGAAAGGTGGTCGACGAATAAAGCGTGCGCCAATCCCGCCCGACCGCGCGATCTTGTTCGTCCTTTCGCTCTGCGCCTTGGCCGCGCTTTCTGTTTCTGTGGCGGCGGCGCGACCGCGATCTTTTGACCGAGGCCAAAGGGCCAGCCCCCTCCCCTCTTTGGTCGGGTGCTAATGAGTCATTTAGTATGTCGCGCGATCCTCGGGAGGCGTATCCTGGCGCCGCTCGTCCATCGGCGCGGTGGGTTTGTATGAGATAATGTATAGTGGGCTTTTCCATTTTTTTCCTTTTCCGCTTTTGGGTTTTCGCTGGCGGGGACCGTGACGATGTTTATACTGGTTTTTGTATGAAACGAAATAAACTTGGTTTTGTAATGAGGAACATTTACCTTAGATTTTGTAAAGGACCAATTTATTGTGACTTTTGTAAAGGATCAAATTGATCCTGGTCGGATCGACCCATTTGCTCGATTTTTTGCGAAGATGTGCGGCGGTTTCGTTCGAAATTATTAACGATTCATGAAGCCATTGGCGCACATGTCATCACCTGTCTTATTCCAGTTTCAAATATGGAAGAGGTCCATTTATAGAAAAGCAAGGTGTGGTTATACTCCAGTTTATATAATATAAAATATGATCAGATACAACATTAATGGACACAGCCCGTATATAGGTGTTAAATCAATACACACTAGGTATTTTGTGCGTTTCGGGTCCAAAATACCTAATTTGCAGAGGCCTGGGTATGTCTAATCAAAGCGTTCGCCTGGCGATCCACTTTGTTGCGCTATGAAAATGAGCACCCACCGCTAATCGGCGATAGTAGTTTGCGTATGCTTTCTGAACCTGCAAAACTTGAATATTCGAGCCAAAAAACGAGAGTAGTCGCGTCGACAAGCGAGTGACCACCATATATGATGGGGAAGGCTGCAACAGAGATGACCGCGCGCTTCGCGTTCGTCCGCCGCCCGGTGCTGGGTGAGCAGTCCGACATTAGTTCGAAGCTGCGCGCAACTCTCTCGGGTCGACTGGCTCGTGGCGCTGCACTAGAAGTACGTGGCGCTGCACTAGAAGTACGTGCCGCTGTCGGGGACGCAGCTCATTTCGGTCATGCTCATGGCCTCATTCTTAAAAAGGGCGCGGCGATCAAGCGTTAGAAGATCAATCTGATCAGAGGGTCTGGCAACTTTTTACCGACGGCGTTTTGGCCCAACGCGTTTAAAAATGTGGAGAGCGCACGCGAAGTACGTTGTGAATACGTACACGTGTAAGCGTAGTACTGTACGTTTATTTGTATGAAGAAAACATACTTCGTGTAATACGTTAAGGAAACGTACATCAAAATGCTGTACGTTTAGAAAACGTACATTTTAACGTAGAATGTTTAGGAAACGTACATCTAACTGCTGTACGTTTAGGAAATGTGCATATAAGTGTAGAATGTTTAGGAAATGTACATCTATTATAAATGTTGTACGGTTAGGAAATGCACATCTAAACGTAGAATGTTTAGGAAGCGTACGTCTAAACGCTGTACATTTAGAAAACGTTCACATTTTAACGAACTGAAATATATGTAGGAAACGTACACGTCTAAACGTAATACGTTAAGGAAACTTAAGCTAAACGTAAAAAGTTGAGGAAATCATAAGTACCGTTGGCTTTCAAAACGAAGTCCAGCAATTGCAAGACGTTCGCAATGCGAGTTGGCGGTGTCTGAGCTTTACGACGGCCTCTGCTGGTTAATGGGCAAGAAGAGCTTGGTCGCTACTTACTGCAGTGATCACTGCCGTTGACATGACAAGCAGATTAGAACGGTGACAGCTTTTTACAATTCGACTTATTGTATTTTATCCGTTCGCCCCACGACAACAGAGACCAAAGGAAGAGACAAACACGCTTGGACACAAATCGACAGCGCGGAGACATCGACAGCGCGGAGACATCGACACGGCACTCGCCACGCACCTACTCACTCACTAACTAACGCACTAACACTACAGACACCAAACATACATTGGGAAACAAACACGGACGTCACGATCAAGCTTCCCTCGCCCACTCGTGCGTCTCGAATGCCGCCACTTGAGCTTAAAAGTGGAACTGGCAGGCAGCAGGCGACGCTGTGGCGCCGTTGGCCACAAGAAGCGACGCGATCGACGGCAGTCGCGCAGCAGTCGGCGTGTAGCCGCTCATGGGCGATGGCTGCGGCTTGGTCAGCACCAGGGTGCCCGCCGGGTGCGGCTGCTGCTTGTACTGGTGGGGCCGGTACATGTGCGTGCGCGTCGTCAGCGATGGCAGCTGCTGATAGCAGTAGCCCATGGAAGCCGTGGGCGACGGGAAGCGGGCCGCGACGGGACTCGGGTTCGAAAGCAGCGGGCGCGAAGCCAGCGAAGACACCGGAGAGGTCGAGGCTTCGCTCATGGGCGAGCAGGGCTCAGCGAGCACCTGCTCGAAGGCAGCACGGCTCGTGGGCGAGCTCTCGGGTCCGCGCAGGATGGTGAGGAGCTTGGCGCGCTGCTTCTGCAGATGGTCCATGTACGAACGGCGCTGTGTCTCGGACTCGCAGCAGCGCAGGGCCTTCTCGATGGACCAGATGCTCTTGCGCAGGCCGCGGATCTGGCGGTGCGGCCAGCGCGGCACGCCGTTCTTGCGGCAGATCTTCTTCATGAGCGTCATGCAGATGCCGAACAGCCCGGCGACCTCGGCCAGCGGCTTCTCAAAGTGCGGGCGCAGCAGGTCAAGCGTGATGGACTTGGACGCGTTCGGCAGCGCGCGCACGCGCTTCTTGGACGGCGACGGCGCCGTCTTGCCCACCACCGACGACGACACGGCAGGCGACTCGGCAATCATGGCCGCGGCCAGCGGCGCCGACGCCACCGCCACGCGGGGCGTCAACACGTTCAGCGCCGGGAGAGCCATGCGCTCCTGCGACGGGTGCTGCGGCTGCGGGAACGGCGCGGACGCGGACGGATGGAACGGCATGCTGGTCGTCGGCGACGAGCAGACTGATAATGGGTCGACGCGTGTGCCGGCTCCTGCAAATACGAAAGTGAGAGCATCTCGGAGCGGCCGGTTGTCTGTTGTCTGTTGTCCACTGTGTGCCTTCAGTCTATCGGCTCTTTATATGGAGCGTGACTGATCGGAGCTCGGGCTCCCAAGGTTTCAGCGTGCAAGTCAAGGATTTCCGCGAAAAGAGTCGCGCGGCGCGGAGATCATACGGTCCGCTGACTTGGATAAAGTATACAGCGAAGCAACAAACCATTGACTCGCGGATGCCATGTGGATTCGCTGCGTGGGTGGGGCGCGCCCAGCTGTTTCGGCGGTGCCTCCCCCGACTTCCTGAAGGAAAGGACACTGCGCTACAGTACTGAATCGGAATTAATACGGTGCGATGAACCAGATGTCACGGCGGACTGCCTTTACTATCACAGGATCTGTACTGTACAGTACAGAACACGAATCGGAACTGGACCATGCAATCCTACAGCCCAAACATCGGGCGCTGGGATAAGAGTGCGGGCTTTCAGGTAAACAAGGCGCGCAAAAGGTTTAAGGCCAGCTGGGGCGCAAAGGCGTCGCCTGCGCCGCGAAAAGGCATGCATGCACGTGGCGAATTATCGTCGTGGCAGCACGCGGCTGGCGCGGAAAGGAGACCGGCGACGGCGTGCTATGTGAGTCTGTTTAATGATGTGCTTCTACTCGTGCACGACTCGTTCACGGGGGTCGTTTGTCGCGTCGTGTCGTGTAGATGAAGGGAAAGGTGGCGGCCGCTCAAATCGACAACCAGCGCGGCCTCAGTGACCACTTGTATTGCGTCGGGCGTCAGAGTCGGGGCGCCTGCGGTGTTGTAAAGGGACAAGCGCCCCTTTTCATTGACACGTAGAGGACACATCGGGCGCCACCTTTCCACGATGACGAGATACTGTACTGCCCGTTCCGTCCCTCGTGCGTTAACCAGGCAGTTCAACGTGCCGAGCAACTCGCCGACGCATTCTCACGAGGCTTTCACGACAGGCACTTGGCTGTACCGTACAACACCAATAAAAGGTTACAGGCGAAACACAGCGCCATCTATCGGATGCAGGAGCGAGTGAATCCAGATCCTGACGCAAATCACTGACACCGAGTGGGTGGATGGCAACTTGAGTGGCGACTTTGAGGCGGAACGCTCATTCCTATAAATATACGGACGATAAGAACAGAGGCGGCACGTGGACAGCAGTTCTCACAAGCGCCCAAGTCTTTGAAGAGACGTAGCCATCCGACTGGACTCAAACGGACGCTAAGCGGGGACACTATACAAAAAGCAAGTGTAAAACCCTCCCCCGCTTCGGTAAAAGTGCCTCACCAAAAAGATAAACCGGATACCGTACAGTAGGCACGGTCGGCCACTCTGTGCCTTTTCGGCACTCAAGCAGGCGCCGCGAAAACAGCTGGCGGGGTGGAACGTATCCCAGATGGCATTGAAGAGGCACTGATTCCAGACAACCCCGCGATCGACTTGACCCACTGATTCACACTACATTTCCATTCAAAGGCTGGGTCTCCTGGATGGAGATAGCCAGACCTCTGCAGATTAGGTACTCGTACCTAATTATCTAATTGAAGATAAATAGGCTTTTTCGATAACTTCATTAGGTTTCTATAGTTAACGTCTGAATAAAAACTTTGTGTCCTTATCGTAAGTTACATCCACTTCAACCCAAGCCTGGCACGAGCTGAGCGATTTAACCTCAAGAGCGGCGCTCGCAAGGTCAAATTGCTCGTGAAAAGAATCATTTTTGAAGGGGGACCGTTATCTCTGCTCAGTACTTCCTCTGGTCCGTCTCGATTTTAATGTTTTGATGTGGTACACATAAAACGAAATATGACCACTGATTGGTTAAAATTTTTTTTTTTAGCAAAGCATTGCCGGCACAGCGTAATTGCTGGTTGCAAGACGCCAAATCAGCGGCCCTCTCAATGCCATGACGCATTTAATGAGATCAAGTGAAAATGAGTAAATTGAGTGAATGGACATCGAGCTCCTCGCTCGTGCTTTTGCCTTACTTTCTCTCATTTGCGCTTTAGCATGCCGTGGCCTCCTGGCAAGAAGAATGTCACCCCCGCCAAGCGCATCGCGGTCGTCCTCCATCTTGCCGCCCAGCTTGTAGCCGGCCGCCTCCCTCGGGGCTCCTTCGTATCAGCCTGCCCCGCGTTCGACCTCGGGAGATGGACCATTGCGAAGATCTGGGCGGCAAGGAACGGTCCCGCCGCGATACTCGCCCCTGCGACCGCCCGCCACCCGCCGCCGACCAAGCGCACGGCCGCCGAGGTCATCGAGCTGGTCGAGAGTGTGCCGTTGCACAGCCGCAAGAGTATGCGCGCTCTTGCGGCCGCCGTCAAGATCCCGCGCACGACGCTGCAGCGCTACCTCGTGCGCGGCGTCGTTCGTCGACTCTACTCGAGGATCAAGCCAGCGCTCAAGGCAGAGCACAAAAAGAAGCGGCTCAAGCTCGCACTGCAGTGCGTGAGCCGTCCCCTCGGTATGTTCGCTTGTATTACTATCGTGTTCGACTAATATTATCTGATTCATACTAATGCGCTATGTATCATTGTATTATTAGGCGCTAGGTTGTATCGTTTCGATCACATGTATGACGTTGTACATGTTGATGAGAAGTGGTTTAACCTATATACAGCGTCGTTCAAGTTCTACATCACCGCCAACGAGACTGTGCCTTACCGCTCGTGCGCCAACAAGCGGTACATCGGCAAGATCATGTTCCTTGCGGCCGTCGCTCGCCCGCGCTACGACTTTCGTCGTAAGTGCGAGTTTGACGGCCGTATTGGGATTTAGCCGATCGTCGACGTCGTCCCGGCGCAGCGCTCCTCCATCAACAGGCCGGCCGGGACGCCGGAGATCAAGAGCGTCGCCATAGACAGGAACAAGTACAAGCAGCTCCTGCGCGACGTCGCCTTCCCCGCAATATGGTCGCAATGGCCAGGTACCGTCGCTTTCACTACTTTCATGCTTTACTAATACTAATACAGTTAATATTTTTTGTATTGATATTGTATGAGTTCAGGACGCAAAGGTAGAACGATATGGGTACAGCAAGATAATGCGAGCCCCCCATGGGCGCGCTGATGACGCTGAGCTCACTGCGGCAGGATGCACGGACGGGTGTCAAATCAAGATGCGGTGTCAGCCGCCGAAGTAACTCGACTTCATCGTGCTCGACCTCGGCATCTTCAATGCCATCCAGTCCCGCCAGTATCAGATCGACACTAGCAAATTAGATGAGTTAATCGTGGCAGTTAAACTTTCATTTCTTGCAGTCCCGTCACGCACAATAGACAAGTGTTTTTTGACGCTGCAGAAAGTAATGGAGTGCACCATCAAGCACAACGGTGGCAACGACTTCCCGCTGCCTCGCGTTGGTCGCGCTCACATCAAGAATGGAGTGCATCCCATGTCAATCCCCTGTGACCAAGACGCGTATAAAAAGGGAAAGAGACGCTAAAAACCATGTGATTTAGACGCAATCTAATCTTAGCCAATTTGCTTTCTAAAATCGAGTGTAACTTTATGGTGCTATCTGATTGGTCGAAATCTTGGATGATGTGCAACTTTGTTCTTGTAATGGGCTAAACCTGTAGCCATTACATGAAGGTTGGCTGTGTGGGACACACCACCTTCGGCGTGCATTATG